>VZSF01008001.1:122182-167182 GCA_013398295.1 Chionis minor | reverse complement strand
TTTTCCAGACAGCCCTGGAAGGCTTTGGATAGAATATTTAGAATTTCAGGATCTTTTATTTTCGATTGCTCTATGGCGTTACAAAACAAAAAGTGACGCTTTCTATATTAGAGGAGCATTCTCCTCCCCCCAACGTGTAGGATTTTTAAAAGTGAAAGTTAGAAAAATAATCTTCTTCATCCTGACATGTTTTCAATCCTCTTAAAACAATCTCAACAACTATATATAGTATGAAATTAGCTGTCGCCTGTTACCCTTGTTCCTACATAGAATTTTCTAATGTGTCTCGCCAGTAATAAATTGTAAACGAGGCTATGACTCTAAGAGTAGACAGTGTGTTTCATGGGTATTTAAACAACAGCATTAAGTACTATAGGAATCTGTGGAATGTGGAGTGCAGATTTATGTGTCTTAACAATTTCTTTACTGGTTTGTAATAAGCCAGCAAACTAACACTTTATTTTTATATTAATTTGGCCGCAGAAGTAGAGTATACTGGAGCATGACAAGAACAACAAAAATAAACTGGCATATACTTAATAACTGTAACAGTGAATTGCCTCCAATACTAAAATATTTATCGAAACTGGGGGAAAAAAAAACTAAAAAGAATTACCCTCAACAGCCTGCTACCAGCTCTTTAACAGTGGGCAATGTAATGCCTTAAGGTACCTCAAACTGTCTTTCATTTTCTAGACTTAATGGCTGATTGCAGAAATCAATGTTGCCATTAGTAACAGAGTATTTGTTATGGCATGATTTCCTCTGTTGTTAGGCTTGCAGAATGATTACAGTATTAGTGAGGTGCTTTCTTTATAAAGGGCTGAAGATATAACTTTCAATTTACTATCCATTAGTAAGTGACTTTGGAAATATAGATGAGGCCAGAAATCTTACCTGTTACTACTTGGAGATTTTATTTCAGCAGTCAGAGGCTAGTAAGTTTAAAAATTGTACCAGGAAGCTCAATATTTTATAGACATCTCCAATGAAATATTATCTGCTTTGCTATTTTATACACAGCAAGTTAACATGACATACAATGCAATTAAAATGTTTCAGTCCAATTTCTATTTTTCTTGTACGTTCGAATAGATCTGAATTAAGCAGAAGGCTTCATACATGTTAAAATGTGCACATAAGTTAAAAGGTTGTCAAAAAGTTAGTAACTTGTATTTCTGAATCTCTTTTTCAGCAGTCCAGCGGCCAGGTACAAGTAGATATCCCAGCTAAGTAACTGATACGCTTGTGGGAATAAGGGCAATCAGAGAGGTTAGCCAACACGCTGGTTATTAATCCTATGTCTTTGAACCATAGCTCAAGGAAGGCATCTTTCCTCGCCCTGTTAAATGGAGGACATGGAAAGATCTGCAAGAGAGACACCATAACTGGAAGAGGAGAAAACAAACACCACCTTCCAAAACCTGGCGGGGAGGCCCTGGAAGAGACATCGCCATTGGTGACTGTCCAGACCCTGCACGCTGCTGCCGGCAGGGTGGCGGAGGTGGCAGCTGAAAGGCTAGGAAACCTGCCCTTGGAGGGGAGAAGAGGGTGAGCCCAGAATTAACCTCGAAGGCATTGCCAAAACCCCAACACAGATGTTCTGGCATTTAACGCCACATCCCTGTGGACTGCTAGGAAACAACCTAATGAGTGCATAAACTGCTCTGCTGCTGCCATTTCAAATATAGCTACGAAGCTTTCAGTGCAGAGAGGGAAGGAGAAGTTACCATACCTGAAGAGGACGGTGAGGAAGGATGTGGGCTGTCCTCCTGCGCACTCCCCGTCTGTGAGAGACCCCCACCTACTCCGCTTTCTTCAGTAATGTTAGAGGACCCTGGTGTTGTCGACCTGCTGACAGACTGAGACTCTTGATCGCTTCCAGACCCACGTCGCTCATCAAGACTACCTTGAATTATCTCATCTTCTCCTTTCCTGTCTCTTTTGTGGACCCTGGAGTGAACGACCACTTGATGGTATGTTCTAAAAACCCTTCCGCAGTCCGGGCATTCAGTTGGCTTTTCTTTTACGTTTCCGTGACTTTGTAAGTTGTAATCGAGTCCCTGGTTCATACCATGTGACAAAAAATCTCTACTGCCTTCTAAAGGGTCTAGTTTGTTTGGCAAGTCTCTCTGATTGCCCATTTTAGTGCTGTGAACCAAATCAGCAGGCATTTTCTGCTTAGAGCCATCTGCTCCTACTAACACATACTCCCGCTTCTCCTTATCAAACATAACTCCAGCATTTGCCAAAGTGTCTTCATGGCTGCGCTGTATCTGCTGCTCTTTAGACAAAAAGCCATGTTCCATGGCCATTCCCCTTGCCATAAGCTGCCAGGCCTGATAGCTGTTTACTGGATCCATCTCCGCCGCTTTGGCGGCAGCTTGTAACCTTTCTATGCAGCTGGATTTCAGAGGAGGCACCAGATTGAGACAGCCCAGTAGAGAATGTTTATCCCCTTCGGCAATACTGTGGCCAATGCCAGAAATGGGCGAAAGGAGCTTCCCCAAGACTTCTTTCTCTTTCATGGGCATATCTCCTTTGTTATAGATTTGATTTTGTTCACTTAGACTCGCTTTGTCCGGAGGAAGAAACCCACTTTGCAAACACGACAGGTATCTTGAATATAAGTTTGCGTGAGCTTCCTGGGACATGCTGCTGATGGAGACAGGTACTTCGGGATCGTTAGGAGATTTGTTCTTTACAGATAACTTATTCAGGTGAACTTTCATGTGATTTTTAAGAAACCAAGGCTCTTTGAATCGCCTCCCACAGATCTGACAGCAGTGTTCAAAGGAATCCTTGTGCTTTCTCATGTGGCCTTTTAGGAACCAGGCTTGGCTAAACACTTGGCCGCACACCTCACAACGGAACTCGTTGGTGGATTGCTCCCCATTCCCGTTGGAGCCCTGGCCCTGTGCTGACTCGGCAGTTATGTGAGCCTTCTCCACGTGGCTAATCAGCTCCTCCTCCTGCGAGGCGGCGAAGTCGCACAGGGTGCACTTGTAAGGCTTGTGCAGGATCCTTATGTGCCTGTCCAGCTCTTCGCGCTTCTTGAACTTGCCTTTGCAAAACGTGCATCTGAACCCCGCTGTCTGAGCGACAACTTCTTCCTGGACGCTGACTGGCTTTGGAGAGGGAACGGGGTTTGAAATATCAGGTGTGCTGTGATTAGCTGGCACAGACAAGTTACAGTTTGCAAGAGGCATTGGCTGGGTGTGCTGCTGTGCTTTCACATCGGGTCGTGGCTGCAGGAGGCTGCTCTTCATCTGTTTGTCCCGAAGAATTGCTCTCTCCTCCAGCTCATGTAAAAGTCTGTTTTCTTCTCGGACTCTTCCACGACCTTTGCCAAGGTTTCCAAGCTTGTGAGTACGTAGGTGTATCTTCAGGTTGCCTTTTTGAGCCGCTCTGTGGTCGCAGTATGGACATTTAAATGGTTTCTCTCCAGTATGAGTTCGCATGTGTAGCGACAGGATGCTGTTAAATCGAAAGCGTTTCCCACAGAGGGGACACGGGTACTTTCTGTTTTTCCTGGCATCGTCCTCTATATCACTCATCTGAGACATAATTCCTAGGTTTTGTCCATTTAAGAACTGCTGCAGATCCACGCGCCCATTCAAACTGGTGTCAACCTCTCTATTGAGCTGGTTTGCCAACAGTGCCATCTGACTGCTGATGGGCTGGCTTGCTATGGACATGTGGCTTTTGTCTTCTAGTGGCGCTGATGCCTTCTCCTCTGGATTCTGCCTGTTCTGGAGCTCCGGGAAGGCATGGCTGAGCTGGGAAGTGATCTGATGCAGCTTCTGGCTCATTGAATACTGCCCATTGAGTATGGTGTTGTTGAGATGGGCGTCAGCTTCTGGCACAGCTGAAGAAACACCAAGGCACAAACTAGCTTCCTCCATCTCTGAAAATCAGAAGATATTTTAGATTCAGACTGTGAAAGAGTTACAAGCATTGAATCACTGACGTACAATTTGCATTTTATGTTTTACCTACTCATAATAATGCAAAGGAATTAGTATAAAAACAATAAAAAGTGTATTAAATGCCAACTGTGCTACACAATTTTGATCATACATGTGCTTTCATCATTCCGCATGTTTACCAGAACCATTAATTACTATTTTAAAATACACTACAATTTCGAAATTTACGGAAGGGGAAAAGACTTTTACCACCTCCCTTGTCTTTCTTCTTGTGAAATCACACCTGTTTACATTTCTAAATCTATAGAAAAAGAAATGTTATGCATCTCTCCCATTTCCATTAGAAAAGCCAGCAGAAAAAAAAAAAAGAAATCCATTTGTAACTTTCAGTTTCATTAACCATATTCAATATATTACACGTTCTACAACGAGAAAGAGTTTTATGATTTGACAAAAAAATGATGGTATGATATTTACTGGTGTACAATAAAACAAGATAATGTTTTGGGAAAAAATAAAGTAAAGGACAAGCTTTAGAACAATAAAAGGGATTTTGCTTTAGTCAACAAAAAGTGCAGTAATATCTCATTAAGCTGATTAGTATGCTGCTTAGAAACAGTACTAGGTGCTGTAACACATGATTATAATCATAAAAATCCTTCAGTGTTTGCAAGTAAGCATTAACGAGGTATATTAAATTTTAAGGAGACTGCGACTAGCAGCTTTGTAAACCTCTGAGATTAAGATTTAACCCTTCTGTTACAGAACATTGTTATTTTGTCAATTTGAAACTGAGCCCATCAAAAGACACATAAATTATCTTCTGCCAAGTCTTTTAATTCATCATTGAGAACCTTCAGATTTCAGTTCTTAGGAAAACTTGCCAGATTATAGAAGGAATATCTCTGTCCTTCGATGGGTAAGACATGTGATTTAAGGGACTTTGATTTGTTTTAAAGAGCTCTCTTATGGAACTAGATAAAACCAATTAAAATCTGGGGAAGGTGTTGTGGAAAGCCTCAACAAGTTTAAGAATTTTAATAACTTTCCTAATACACAGTAATGACTACAAATTGTACCTACACTATATATATTGCAGAAAATTAGAATTCAAAGCTGTTTGTTAAACACAAGTGCTCTGTTCTGGTCTGCGTAATTGTCCACAATAATCTTCTATCCTTGCCACTTCTCTACTCTATACAGAAATAATGTTTCTATAAAATTCTATTTAAAATACAAAATTTTACATTAATAACTCTCAAACTATATGATGCTATAAGGTTATATTGGACCATAATTAAGATCTGTGTTGTTCAGTGGAGTGATTTGACACTTTACTCACTAATAAAATTACTGAATTCTATACGTTATTGAATAATTAATTTGGTCAACTTTCTGTTCGGCTTTAGCCAAAAGCATTTACTTGCTATGCCGTCTACAAAGTCTGCAGGCGCACTCCAGGTGGACACCACTCCTCACACGGCTTCCTAGTGGCCACTTGCTAAACAGTTTAAGGTCCAAATCTGGCACGTACTTAAAATACATGTAATTGTGCTCATGGGAGTAGTCCAGTAGACTTCAAAGGGTGGCTCTTGAAAGCAAAGTTCCACATATGCTTAAGTATTTGCAGGATCAGGGCCTTAAAAAAAAAAAAAAAAAGGCACGGGTGGTCTCCAAGAGGAGACCTACTTGGTCCTCGACAGGATGATTGAGGTTGTGATACAATGCAGATCTTGTAAGAAGGAAAGGGGGAAGTGTATATTCATGTGTATTAAAGATGAACATGAGCTACAGAACTTTTGCTTCAATGTAAAGCAGACCTTTTTCAAAGTTTAACAGTGCTCAGACTCAGGTTTCATTTTGGCGACCCATTACTTACATTCTGTCAATGTTGTTATTTACAAAAATATTAATGAGATCGAGTATATAAAAGCAAAAGGCTTTTAGAGAAAGCTACAGGACTGCACTTAAGTTTAGTTTGCAGCGTCTGATTTCCGAAGGTAGGGTAACATAGTCAAGCCAGGTGTTCACCCAAGGCCACACAGCACACAAATAAAATTCTTGGTTTCCATGAAAGTTTTCTGTGCAGCAAACCACAATCATTCAAAATGTGGGTACATACAAACACATTTTTTTTAAACATTTTGGAAAGTTTGCTTAACTTTTGAAACAAACCAAATTTCATGTTCAAAAGGATTAGCTTAACACCTGAGGGTTGTAGTGTTTAGGCCTGCCATTGCCTGAAGTTGACTGAGATCTTGCATATCTGCCTACCCATTTCCTAAAAATAAATTAAAAAACCAAACAAACAAAAAACCACCAAACAAAAACCCACCAAACCAAACAAAAACCACTTTCTGTTTGGATTCCACCTACCACAGGTGTTATTTCTCCTCAACATACTTAAACAAGGCATGTTGGCAAACAAGAACATAAAAATTCAAGAAATGCATTGCATGTACAGACACATACGTCTATCGGAAGAGGGTTTAAAAAAGTCTTTGTGAATTGTCATTATTCTATAACAGCTTGAAAAATGCAGTCTAAATTTCATTTATTCAGTTGACCTCAATGGGAACTGGTGCCTTTACATGTTCAGGAAGGTTTGGGTAGTTAATTTTAGCATTTTATGCTCTATCGAAGTTTGGAAATGCTGACAGATCCCAGTGGAGTTTATTAATTCTGATGTTTAACCCTAAGCATCAGTTCAAACGTATGGTTACTTGGATTGAGGAAGGGAGAGGCAGTTGTGGTTGAGATTTTAAGTTATTCTGTGGCTCTTTTTCAAAGACAACTTTAATAAAGTAACAACAGCAGTTATAGTTGGAACATGGTAATTTTTTCCAATTTTTTTTTTCTATTTTCTGTCTCCCACAAACATACACGCACATGCAATGTATGTTGAGTTGGAAAAAAAAAATCAAGAGGAATACCAAACCCATCATATTTCATTTAAAAACTAATAATTTTGGATCAAGCCTGGGAGCCCAACCCACGCACATTGATCTTTTGGCACTGGAAATTTTATACATTTTTTATGTAATATGCAGAAAAGTCAGCAAAGCCCCTGCTTAGTGAGAAATAACCACCCGTAAATGCTGTATATTCTGATCAGCTGTTCAGTTTCTAGGATCCAGCTACCGCAATCTCAAGATGCTACAGTACTTCACTTAAACTGTATTCCCACCCTCATCTGCCCCAGCTTCTTGGAGTCCTGTCTCCTGCCTCTGGCTCTGAATTGTCAGATCAGACAAATCAGACTCTGGGTATTCTTCAGCCCATTCACGGCAAAACCTACCAAAATCTCATCTTGTATCCACTTGCAAGACAGAAATAAAACTCCTCCTCATCCATCATTCCACTATGAATTAGATAACCCAATCTAATTTACCTAATTTCTCTAAAAAAATTAGCAATTTCATTCTCTCCCTCTTTATCCATCATCCCTGTCGAGATCTATGATCAGACAGGGTTACACCAGGTGGGGTACGGGGCTTCCGTTCCCCCCCAGCGAGCTCCTCGCTACAGCCCTTGCAGATCGAAGTCCCCAGCGCGGTGTCATGGTGGTCACTGCACAGCCTCCTCCCGTTGGCTGGGACCCTCTCTCAACACCCAAGAGGTGCAGGGGTGCTTCTGCATCACAGCCATGCTCACTTCCACGCTGGCATCCCGCCTCCCCATGGATCTCCCCTAGAGACGCAACTGTCCTCCTCAGACTGGCCTGATGCACGGTTTTACCATATCCGTCCTGTCCCAACAAACACACACTAAAAACACTAAAACACCCCTCACGTGAATGGACCTCGCTGAAATTTACCCTTTAACAGGAAGCCAGCTTGTAATTTCAAGTGTTTTGACAAAATAAATATTTTTCACAACATCTTTCTTCATTCTGACCTGCCCTGCTTGCCTCCCCAAACCAAAACACTAGGTATTCAGAAATCTGGAGATGTCTGTTTGTAAGTGCTGATGTGCTGCTTCACAGGAGGGAAAGTTTCTAGCTTTCAATTTTTAAATATATAGCCTATTACGTTATTTTCATGATCCTGATCTCTCATATAAGGAAAACACAGAACGTTTTGCCACCACTCGCACTGGGAACAGAAGCACGATGTTCTCTGCCGTTAACATATGTTTACAAAATCAACTGCAAAAACAAATTTGAGATTGTTAAGAAATTCAAAATACGTTTGTTGAAATTCACGCCATAAATTTTTGACCTTTAATTATCTCGAATGTTTTTGTAAAGACAGGGTCGCCCAAGATGTGACACCCTAGGGAGAGTGCGGGCAGCGGGAGCGGTTCATGGGCTGCCCATCCTACCCTAAGCAGAGTCCAGCCAGAACACCCAGTGCTCAGCGCAGCGGTGCGGGCTGGAAACCCGCCGGATCGTGCAGGGCTGGAGCGGCCCCTCGGTGAGAGGCGGACACGCCGTCAGAGGACAGCCCTGGCGCGCAGCTTCCCCCGTCTGTGAGGAGGGCACTCGGCTTATGAAATTCACAACTGGAGACATCCATTATAAAAACACTCTCTCATCTCCCACATGAAGGTACAGCGAGACATTCAAGTGGCTTTGATGATACTAATAGTTATTTTGATTTCACTCACATTTTTGCCCTCAAGACTATTTCCTGTGATATCAATAACGAAAGTTCTGACTTTAGCCATTTCAATTGAACACACAGATTTTATTTAACTATTTGAAATGGATTACTGGAATTTAAAACCAATTATGACACCAGAAATGCCTGTCATCACAACTACATTAATGTAATATGAGAAGCTCAGCTTTCTTTTGCTGGAAACAGAAGGGGGGGAAAAAAAGGATGGCAAGTAGAATAAAAAAGAGTTTAAATATAAATATATGCCTACACACACGTGTAAACATATGTGCGCACACATATATCTGTATACATACACATATATGCATACACACACCTGTTATCTTTGTAAACAGATGGACCCAATTCAGCTCTCATTTACACCTGTTCATTCCTAGTGGACACACGCACTAAAGCATTTCCCTCTCCACTGCTGTAGAGAAAACAGTCATTTTAAAAACACTGTTGTGCTGTTATTATAGCTTAGATTAGGTTAGTTAAAAGATTTACAGTTCAGTAAGCAAAGTAATGCTTTACAAGCTCACGTGTTTAAACAACAAGCTCGCTCTGGCCCTGATTCTCTGAGCAGTCAGAGTTACGCACACTGCTACTTATGCTTTCAGAATATAGACCTGGTATTTATCTTTCCAGCTAGAAAAAATTCACATATATCTACATTATCTTGCGGTCCATTGACAAATTCAAAATACTGCCATACAGACCGCTTCAGTTCTTAGCAACTCATAAACAGGTATCGCTGAGAAACTTCAGAATATATATTGAATTTTTATTAAATATTGTTCTTATTGTTGTAGCTGAAACAGTTTAACTAAGGCTGTTATAGGCATAATACACTCCTGTTAAGAAATACAGAACACCAGACTACTGAACCCTTTCAGGGTCATTAAACAGCTGTAAACATTATTACAAAAATAAACCAGAGATTTCATGCTTACATTTTAGCCCAGAGCTTGGTGTGCTGAGCAAGTACATTTTTTTCATCTCTTACAATCAACGCTGGTGACATTTGGGCATCCAAACAAATTACATCACAAATATTACTGAGGTGGGTAGGATACCGAGCGGTTTATTTGCCAGATGATTAATACATAAACAGTAGGGCAGGATAGATGACCTACTCTTCTTTGACTGATTTGTAGGCAATACTAAGAGACATAGATGTAAATAGTTAAATTTTAACAAAAACATATGTGCACGGAAGGGGAGGGGAGAGATCAGCTGTATTTAATGCCACCAGGACAGCATTATCCAATCTGATAAAATGAAATAAACATTAGGCCAGATTCTAGTCTCATTTTACTTATGTAAAATAGAGTAACTGCATTGAGTTCATTGGTGTTTTCCTTTTTTCCCCCACCAAGTTTTTTTTTTTTTTTTTTTTTGGTTGGTTAAGTAGGTGTCCTGCTCCTTAGGGTGTAATATAATTATATTAGGGAAATATATGGTTTCTGGAGTGTAACAGAATGTCTTTTTTTTGAAAGTAAGTTGGCCTACAGGTAACGCATCCTATCCGCTTGTGTTCATTCAAATATTATTAAGGCCAACTTGGTAATTTGTTATTACTATTAGTCACTTCACCACATTTAAGTTTTCTAAGTCATTGCAAAGCACACGTAGCCTCCAAGAAACACAAGCCGGGGGGAAGCTCCGCTCCCGCAGAGCAGGGAGAGAGCACCGGGGGCTCCCGTGTGGACCAGCTCCCGCGGTCCCGGCCGGGCACCCAGGATCAGGGCTGGAGCCTCACACAAACACCCATCGTCCAGCGCCCGGCCGCCGGGAGACCACGCAGCGGGGAGCGGGGACGGCATTTGCCCAAACTATAGCTGCTTTGTAGTGCTGATATTTAAACAAGCTGCTTATTGATTCCAAAACAAAGTACTCCTTTAGTAACAACAGAGCCAACTCATTCCACAACAGTTTTTATGTCTTAAAGAAGGGTTAGCAGAGGGATTTTGAAGTTTCAAAAGTCATTAGCAGACAGAAAACTGTTTGCAGAGCCTGTGCTGCTTTCGCTCTAGACTGAGGAGACGGCTGCTTTCCAAAATACCTGTTACATCTGCAGGTTACTCTCTAGCTAGCGCAGCATTTTGGACTGATAACTGATCAGTAGAAGATAAATCACCAGCACAGTCTTTGGTTGGTAGCACCCATGGAGTGGAGGACTGTGAACTGTTTGTGATCACAATCTAGGAAGACGAGCAGAGAGGAGAGGAGAGGTCATTTATAAATCTCACTCACAGATTAGAATAGAAAGATTAGAAGAATGCAGACAAGCTGTTTGATTTATTGCTACTTTGCATGTGACTTAGCAAAATCTGTTTTCCTTCTTATTTATTCTATTTCACTTGCATATACTTAAGAAGTCAGATCCAAAGAAGAGAAAGATAAATAATTGGTATGGAAAGTTCAGTAGATTAAAAAAAAAAATCATCTTTTTTTTTCAGGCACTGGTTGCATCTGGGATCATTATTTTTTAGCTTATAAGCATTGATTCTCATTTTACTTTTTTTTTTCCTAGTGTTCTCCTGATGAGAAAAGCAAAGATAAGAATGATACCAAAATTCAAATGGGAGCCTGATTTGCTGAATGCTTCATTAAATTAAAGCTTCTGTTACTTTAGAAACAGCATTTTTAAAAGTAAATTTGTTATTTTCATGTAATTTGGAATGTATACAACTGATTAAACTCTCTCCAATTTGATCAATCTCCTGTAGCTCCTATCTGATCATTCACTTTAATTAATCTAACTGGCATCCACGTCAGATTGAAGAAACCTTAAAATTAAGCTTTTAACGATCCACTTTAGTATCACGCAGTACAAATAAAATAATAAAATGCATGGAAGACTTTGCAAAGCATATTTATTATTTCATTTTTTTGTCATTTTTTACAGCACAAAACAGGCTTTGACTCATCATTCTCATCTGAGGACGCTGAGCCACACCGGAAGTCTGTAATACTCTAACTCATTATATAATATTAAAATATACATAATGTTGACCCTCTTAATCCTGCATTCCTCACACAGGCGAGTTCCAAATAACAGGCAGTGCATTTCAGCTGGGTGAGGACAGGAGGCTCAGGCCCTCCGGACCAATTACGAAGAGATCAAGCAAGAAGAGTTAAGACCGCAGAACTCATAGTTTGAAACGATTTAAATCCAAAACTGTAATGCTGGGCTGATGATTTTATTTTCATTTCACAAAGGCTTAGACTTAGATTTTTGTGCACAACTAAATATAATGTCAAATGCACATATGTCCCAAAGATCAAAGTATGATTGATTGTGAAATACTCATATGCGATAGCCCAGCGAGATTTTGTTCACAAGGGCACCTGTCAGAAGCATAAGCTTGGATACAAATCATCAAATAAGTATGTAAAATCATTACAAAAATCCAGGCGTGCAATCAGCTAGTCAGTTGTCTGAAACCGTTGGATGGTAGCCAGCACAGTGGCTCAACAGCCTAATGCTTTGGTCTTTGCATGTCCTCAGGGCCCTAGTTCAGTTCCTCCTGCCACCGGTCAGGTCAACCGTGTGTACCTAGGGTTGACTTTCCTGGCACTTAATGCTAGGAGCAAAGAAAAAAAAACCCGAGTCCATAAGTTGCCTTTGACCTGAGCCACAGAAACATCTGCTGGTTGAGTCACGAGCTGCTTGTTGGCCAAGTTTAACAGTAACCCATCCTGTTGCGGATCAGCTCTCTCAGCAGTAGGTGTCACTGCAATAAATAGATGGATTTCAAGGGACAGAGACACACATTCCCAATGAAAATGCATAAACAGAACATCCCTGGATAACGAGAGTTTTGAAAAGAAGTGTATGGTCCAATTAGACTTTTTCTATAACTTTATGCAAAATGCTGGAAATGTGGTTTGGGGAGAAATGAAATTGCACAAGTGGGATTGCCAACAACAACAACAAAGTAATTTTGCCCTTTAGTCCTATGTCACAGAGATCCTTTAATTCACATTAATCACCTCCCTGCAATCCCAGGTCTATTAGGTAAAGACTGTTACAGATAAACTTTTTTTTAAAAAGCTCTCTAACAAATTAAGTAATTTTCTCTAGTGAAACAAAAGACCTAGTTATAGGGAAAGATACTGCACACTCAACTGTAGTTTTAGGACTTAACAAAGACCAGGAGGTTAGCCTATTTTCTGTCAAATTAGAGAGTCCATATCCAACCCTATCTGCATACAGAACAAGCAAAAAGAGAATACTTATAACAGCTTGGGGGGAGGGGGGGAGAAGATGTCTCAAGTATAGATTTAATTAATAGAGTGCATATTTTGAAAAAGCAGTAACCAATTTATACTTGAAACAGAAATATGTGGTATGCCAAATAATATCACGGAGATGTCAGCCAAGTCTACACCATATTTGGTTTCATTATCACAAAATGGTTTGTAGGATAATTAAGGATGCTCCAAATTGCATACTATTGAGTTAGACAGTAGACAAAACAATGCATCACTAAACATACGGGCTACCTGTGATGACATCAACACAGAAACTACGTGCCTAAGTAAATGTTTTAATGTTGGAAAAAGAAAGATTAATACATTAAACCTTGCATAACCTGTTGCACATGAAAGACAGCAGATGCAACAGTATATACTCTGGAACAACATATACAATACAACCGCATTTATTGTACTTCTGATGACATTGAACTGGGAACAAAGGAGAGGAAAGAATATAGAGATAATGAAAAGGTAAATTACTCAATTCTTCAAGGTGACTATATTTAAGAGAAACCAACATAAAAAGGTCCCCGCACAAAGGGAAAGCATAAAGGATTAAGGTGCATATCTGGGAAGAGTTAAGCTCCTCCTTTTGCCCCAGCATGTTGCTGAAACATCCCCAGCAGTAATTCCCACCAGCTCATACCCCAGTATTCCGTGAAGCTCCCCAGCATCGTGGGTCATCAAAGCGTACTGGGATCAACACAAGGAGAGAGCAGGTGAAGACATTTTCGGCACGTTTCTTTGCTGGGCACAGAAATAGCCAACAACTTAATATAACATGAATGCAAACAGTTAGAAAACTCAGAAGTTAACTTGCCCAATTTCAGTGCACCCAAACAGCTTCCAAGGGTGGAAAGGGACTGAATTTTTTAGAATTTCAGCACTGTAGAATTGAGTATTCCTAACTGATCATTTCCACATCTCGTTTAGGAAAAAGCTTGCCATGTATCTTGACTTAAATAGATGGCTCATCCTCTGTAAAGAAGCCAGGGACAGAGTCCAGAACTCTTGACTCCCATTGCTTAGTCCAGTATGCCAGATAGCTTTCTTTTATCAAACATAATTGACTGCTGAAAAGACGGGTTTTTTTAACTCATGACAGACCTGTCAGCATAAAATTTTTTGGTTAAATTATTACGGAGAGTTATTTTGGGTTTTAATAACTGAGATTCTTGGCTGTTAATCCCTTCTACCTCCAATTTCTGTCTTCTCTCCTTTCTTCCCTCAACCCAACTGATTTATTTTTCCTCTCCCTATAACACATGGGCTTGGTGGCAAAAAGAAAAGACATAATTTAGAGGGTCACATTGATTCTTAGATACAAGTGGCTTCAATGAGTTATTTTTAATACTAATTTCCAGGAAAAGGATAATGTTGAGAAAGCCTCAGTTTCAGTGGAATTAGATGGAGTAAAAGACACAGCTGAAAGAGGCAGGGATACTAGGAGGCAGGTGGATGTGGGAAAAACAGAGCCAAACGTTGCTCAGAATGCTCCTTCTGTTTGTGGTCTCCAAAAAAGTAGAAACACCAAACTCCTTGCAGAATTCAGTGGAAAAAGACAGATGAGGAAACGCAACACAAACTTAGACTGAGGATAGAAAAAAATACACTTAATTATCACTCAAGAAAAATGAAACACTGAAACACACAAATCTCCTTTATCCTTTGGTGTTCTGGTCTGTGCACACTTTTACTGATAGCATATATTACTGCTGTTGTCATTTAGCTTTATTAATTGATCACTGTCACGAACACAAGAGCAGAGCCAGTAACTCTAGAAGCCACCTTGTACCTCCTATGATGCTTTCACACTGAGATAAGTGGTTTAGACTTCCAAGGGTGTGGTTAGCAGTCACTGCGCACAGCTAAGACACCGACAGCTTGATTTTGCAACTGCTATAATTGTGTCTACCCCAAGGTCAGAAAATATTCAGAAAACATGCTCTTTTTCAGGCTGTCATTTTAGAGAAGCAAAAAAATGCATCTATCTGCAGCACTGCTGATCACCCTGTTCTTTCACGTGGTTTCTTGAGTGGGAAGACAACCCCAAACAGGAATGTCTATACCAAAGGTAACTGCCTTGGGAGTATCTCCCTGTATTTCCCCAGCTGCTTTCAAAATTATCTCTACCTGTCGGAGTGAGATCGTTCTGTCTCACAATAACCTTGCCCCTTCCGCTGCACGATGGCGCAAAATAGTCGTAACGGTTCTGCGATCAAGCCAAGGAAAAAACAATGATGTCACACACAAACAGCCATAAAAAAGGGTCCCATCTTTGCAGTGCTCTTGCACACAGGTGCAACCTGTGAAGCAAACGGAGAATCTCCTCCTACCACCGCGCTGCAAGAGCAAGTAGAGGAACAGGAATGGCTACGCCGCGCGTTTATCGAAGGAAGCAGAGATGCAAGCACTGATGATGGTAAAACGGTACATACGTTTAAATACAATGGCAGTGTGACCTTCAGGATCCCAACAAGCTGAGCTCCGATTGCTGTTTGGGCACCTGTTTTATCTGGGCACAATAGCTTTGATCATTAATAAAATGGGCACTGAAAACTTGGCAGACACATAGCAGATAGATGAATACAGGGGAGGAGGAGCGCTATAAAAACACAATAACATATTTCAAAGCTATCTGCAGGATAAAAATCCTTTAAATAATTTTGATATTAATTGCAACACTCCAGGCCCTTGGCTGAAAAGACAACCTACCGTGGTTGATAGGTGAGCGGCAACAAAGCTGACAAAGAAAGTCTGATAAACGCAATCACAGGATGACAGACCCTGGCAAGTTCAATTATGGTTGCAGAGTCATTTGGGAGATGGACTCTGCTCACTGTAATATATCCTTAACAGCCAGCTCCGGCCACGTACAGCCTGACCAAACTCCTTCGAGTGACTGACAGGATCCCTGGAGGCTTCAGTCCCGTGGCAGGCTGAGAGCAGCTGAGACTTGTCATCAGAAGGACCAGGGACTAACAGGGAGTGCTCTACTGCAAGAGTTTTCGATACAACATGCAAATAAACATAACTAACTCTCAGTGAAACTATTTCCAGTCTCTTGAATAACCTGTGCAAATGAGCAGTTTTGTGTTCACTTTCTCTAGCTCACGTAAAACTTCACTCAGTGTTAATTTACATTGCTGCAAGCCTGTGTGAATCTAGGTAATTCCAGCAAAATACAAAGCCAGACAAACGGAGGGGGAGAGACTTGGTGGTTTAGTTTCAAGGACCCGGCCACGGGAGGCAGTGAGGGGGCTCCCACTACTTGCAGTAGGACGTCAAAGTGCTCCTCGTGGTACAGGACTGAACACCAAAGTGCCAAAGCCACAAGCGCTCCGGCATTCCCACATGAAACCTCTGTATTGCTGCAGTTGCCCAAGCAGAAACTCGTTTTTCTGCTGTACTGTTTCCCAGCACCTTGCACCTACGCTTACAAATATAGAGATTATTATATCGCTCTTTCTAATTAAAAGGATTTTCATCTCCTTCACTTTCTGCTTCTGAATGGGCCAGCTATTCTTACTTGATGTGAGAAAGCAAGAAGAGAATATGTATAGCAAATTGTGACCTCTCATACTTCAGTGCAAAATTATCTAAGAATTTAAGTCATATTTAATCAAAGTATCAGGCTTCCTTGTAGTTTCTTTTTTTTTTTTTTAAGTCACAAAAAAAGAAGTTCGTTCTCAATTTTTGGTTGTTGACTTTTGTTTTCCTAGTGACTTTATTACAAAAAAAAAACCCCAAAACAAAAAAATCACTGTGTTTCTAAAGGACTTTTGTGTTCTCTTTCTGGATTTTCCAAAAATATTGTAAAATGACAATGGTATAAAAATTATACTGTAAAAAATGTAAGTACTATGAATCAGCAGAGTTATTCATTTATATCCCTAGCTTATGAAACGCCCGTATCGTGTATCCTTTCTCCAACAGCAGACTCTTTTAGCTTCAATCACAAGAGCTAACAATATGTTATTGATATGATTTCAGGAAACTGTCAGCAGGCAGCTTAACTTTCAGCTCCTCGGCTACGGTGAGCGTATGCACAAGACGTACCTGTACCTCCCCGGCATGAAAGCTGGCAGCAATGCGCACATTCCCGTCAGCTGTCACAGCAGAATAAAGAGAAACGTAAACAGGTCGTCTTCACTAAATCCAGCCTTGTACTCCTTGTGCGGCAAAAAACCCACTACTGGTTGCGCTGGAAAATATCAACCGGCATGGGAAACGCCTGGCAGAGCACTGGGGTGCAGCTGATTGCTCCCTGCAAGGAACTGGAGTAAGGAGCAGCTGGGCAGGTACCCAAAGGCACCTCACCCTTCTTGCTCCATGCCCACCCCCTCCCCAGCAGTAACCCCTCCCCAGCCATCAGCCTTTTGAACTGCTTCCACCTACGCCCTCCAGTTATGGCCCACACAAAAGCAACAGGCAGACTACTGAACAGGGAGGTGAACTAGCCATGCCCTGCCGAGAAACAGAGGTGGGTTAAATGATGCCTGAAGTTTGGTAGACCCCAAGCCAGGTCTCCTGGTAGGAGCCTGACTCCTACCAACTGGTGTGAAAAGTGGGACTTCCAACGCGTTTCTACATCTGGCCCTTTACACTCACTTAGGAGAATGGATGCAATCGAAATGAGAGGGACGAGACTGTTCTGTAAACATACAAAACTTCTTCAATTTCAACCACTTCTGCTTGAAGGACAAATAAAGTTAGCACATAAGTCCAGTATTTTCAAGTTTTACATTTACGTGCTATTATATTTTCAAGAGCTGAAGAATAATTACAAACGTCAGAAGCCAGAACAGGTAAGATACAAGTGCATCTCTCCCCAAATCTAGGAAACCAGTGCTTTTTAAAACTAGTTTTTGTATCGGTTTACAAGCTTTAATAATAGAGTATGTTGTACTACTAGATGTTGGTCACTTTTTGTGTCTGATGAAGAGAAATAACAGGCTGCTGCAGGAGTTAGCACAGTTTTGGTGGGGTTTTTTTCCTCCAAATGATCAGAGAAAGTACCGTACTTTAAGGATGTGCCTCACTTGCTCTTAAAAGGGTAAAACAAAATATTCTTCCAGCTATTCTAAGCCTGCCATATAAGTATTATGCTGTTACAGATTTCAAAAGGTTAGCTTCAATGAACCTGACATCAGTATAACCCAAAATAACCCATTCAAGAGAAAAGTAAGAAATAATTGCTGTTTTCTCTTTTTTTTTCCTGAGCTATATTGCTATAATGATTTTGCATAACAGATTGAACAAAGTGCTGTTGTGACAGGTGGTAGAATTCAGCTAGTAAGCACAGAGACAGGGTTCAATTTAGTTTGTGAATCCTTTAATTGTTGTGCAGCTAATTAAAGAAGGTTCTTTACACTCGCAAGTGTTTACCGTTGCTAGTATGCATACATGAAAAATTAAATTGTGCCTTCAAGGGCTGAGAACTATAGAAAAATCATAGCTGATTCTGCAACATGCTTACCAGCTCAAAATAGCTGCTTTTCACAATTGGAATTTGTAAAACTTTTTGCTAAGCAAATATAGAGCTAATTAGAAGTGTTCGTTGGACCAATTAACATTTAAATAAATAAGCCATATTGCACATTTCACAGTCTTTATTTAATGATGCTTCTTAACTCTTTGGAAAGATTCCTTTAAGTACAAATAAGTTGTCATAAAAATGAAAGACAAAAATAACACCATAACAGTATATTCTATGCTTTTTTCTTTTTGCCTTGAAGTCTTTTCTAAAACTCTATACCTGTTACTGAGGAAGGGGGGGATACACAAATCTGGTTCCTTCTTTCATCTTGTCAAGTTACCTTTCCACCCTTTTGAATGCAAACAGAAAAACATATTTGATTACTATTTAAAGTGTTATGATAGCTCTGTTTGTTTTGCCCCATGGAACAGAATCTGTTTGAGAAAAAAAAAGTCTTACTTTTATCTCATAAAATGGCCATTCCAGCCAAGAAAAAGGGTGTTCTCAGAAGAGATTGTTCTTAGAGTAACAAAAGCAGCAGTTTGAAAGTTTCATCTACAAACAGTGAAGTGAAAGGAAAAAAAAAAAAAAATCTGTTTTTCAGGTCGACTGTTAGCATTCCCATACCAAAACCACTGTTGTTATTATACCTAACCCCAGGGCCGCAATTGCCTGTCTCTTCGGGGTCAAGTGATATTTTGCTTTCAAAACAACTGTCTTTTAATTTAACAGTCCCTTTCAATCAATAAGACCCTTCAGTCTGCGTTGAACATACATTTCCTCTCTCTCTTTCAACCTCGAAATCTCCACCTAACACAAAGGTTACATTAAAAACAGGGGGAAGGCTTCTTACTACCTTTTTTCCAAGACGCATTACACTACCTTGTAATCACACTAAGAGCTAACGTGGAAGGACTCATTGTTGACCTTGGCTTTCAGCACAGAAAACCAAATTAACAAGGACCAATTAACATTTAAATAAATAAGGAAGATTAACAAAGAACACTCTGCATACCAAGAGGGTAAAATAAACTAAAGGAAAAAGTACAGTATCTCCCCTCAATCGGCATGAATGAAATTCTCCGGGAAGGACGCAAGCCCGTTGGTGCATGGAAGCGCAGACTGCTCTTTCCTGCACCGGCAAGGCCTGCTGAGCACCAAAGGGGATGCAGCCGCGCGTGAAGGCAGGCCATGCTCTTGCTCAGGCAAACCCTTGGAAAAAGGTGGAGAGACCCCCGCAGTCCTGCAACGAGGTGCTTCCAGGGGAAAAGGTGCTGCCCCGTGTTCCTGGCCTCTGCCCTGCCCCTTCCAGACGGGGCTGGTGGCAGCTGTGGCTGCCGGCGCCTGGCTGCTGCCCACCAGGAAGCACCCCGAGCTGCCCACCCCGAGCTGCCCACCCCGAGCTGCGAGCAGTAGCCCCAGACTAGACACCTCTTGCACAGACTCTCAGCGCACGCTACTTCCAGCTCAATTTTTAGTGGAGAAGGCATGTTTGGGGTTGGGTTTTTTTAGAGCTGGTGAATGCTGGTTAAAGTCAAAAACAAAAAGGTTTTGGGGCAAAGAACATCCAACAGCCCAAGAGGAGGGTATTTGGGAAGTCCCTGGAGACTGGGAAATCTGTATTTTAAAACGTCCATTCCATTCCATTCAACCTGGAGACTCCAACCTGAATTTTTATGCTAATTAGGTATTTGCTCTGACTACCGAGCTACAAACTACACTGGTATGAAGTTCTCAAAACTTTCACGGTTCAGGGAAACCAAGTTTCTACCCAACTTAATTTCATATACATCCTTAACCTTTCTTCCAGCGTAAGTGGTAGGGAGGGCAGCACACAGGTACCTGAAGCTGTAACCTGGAGGTAGTTGTACATACTCCCTGTGCCATACGATCAGATGATGCTACACCAAGCAAGATGGAACTAAAGAGTCCAACCACCTTTCACCTTCCCTGCCTCCCACTCTTCCCTCCGGTAAATCTCCAAAGAGAACTTTCAATTGGCAAAGTTTCTCCACCATTCTTGGATATCATTATCCCAACAGAACAATTAAATCCCCCACTTACTAATCATCTACAAAGCCTATCTTTTAAAAGGAAACTCCTCCTACACAAAGGTTATGAATAATTCTCGGAAAGTTACAACATGATCTATCATTTTAAGTATTTGGATCTGGAGTACTGGTTCAGGCCTCTAACTGACAGCCACCTTTATGAATAGTTAAGAGTTCACAGAGATGATTATCATGTACTATTTAAATATGTATAAAGGACAAAGATAATAACAATACTTTGCACTTTAATAGAAGCTTCCATCTGAAATTCTCAAAGGAGAGTCGAAGTCCTCATGAATGCACACTCACAGCTCCTCTGACCTGCACAGTTGGTCACCGCTATTATTCTCAGGAATCTGGTAGGCTGTTATTGTTATATTTCTCAAAAACTGTAATGTCTGGCTTAACTTATATATAGAGCAACTGAAGCTTTACAAAATGGGTAACCCAAAGTGAATCACCATTGTAGGAATGTTGACCAGCACCTTACACTAAGGCAAAAAGCAGCGTGGGACACTGCAAGGTGCTTTACAGATCCTCAACTCCTGTTCTCCTGGCCGGGGAGAAGAATCCTCCTCATTCCCAGGCTGAGAGACAGCTGACTGATCAGCACACTGTCCAGCTGGGAGTGTGCTGTTACTGTCCTGTTACTGTTCAGCAATAAGCTTTTCTGTAGCCGCAAAAATAATTCTGGATTTTTTCCCCCCCCAGTACTAAAATAATTTTAGAGATTTTTTTTCCCAGTGCTAAAACAAAAAAACCAACCCAAAAGTGGAGTTTTACTTGAGAGCCATACTTCCACGCATGAAGACCACTCTTCTGCATTTTGTTAGAATTACAGCAGTTTTTTAGAAAGAAGGAAAGGAGAAGGGAAAGGAGAAAGGAAAGGAGAAAGGAAAGGCGAAAGGAGAGGAGAAAGGAGAGTTTTAAATCATCTATTTCTAAATGCCCTCCTTTAATGAAGCCAAACTCTCCTGTCTTCCGATCAAGAAGCTGGAAAGAAGTGACTACCTCTGCTATCCGACAAAATATAGAATTTTAGCTACATCAAGATTTGAACATGCTCAATTGTATTCTTCACAGAAAATATGAACAGAGCTAATAATGTCAAATAGAAATGTAAAGAACAGGGATCCCAAATATCAGCACCAATCCAATGCCACTATAAAGTTTGAAATGCTGCTACAAAGTTGGTTGGGTTTGAAAACAGGACCTGGACAATCTGAATTTATGCAAATGGCATTTGTACGGCAGTGAAACCAAAGGTCCTCCTGTCCTTAAGGCCGTATTTACAGAAGAATCAACTGATCTTGAATAATTCTGCCAATGTATTAGGAAAACATGTTTTACTTCCAACATTACTAATATGTGTCTTTTATTATACAAATTTGTTTCTTAAACAAGTAAATTTCTTAACCAAGAATAAAAAAAATGCAAAGAAAAAAAAAAATCACATATGTCCCAAAGTACCCAAGTTTTCATGCTTCCTTTTACAATAGCAATTTTGCTTCAACATCTTTAAAAAATTGGCGAGTGTCAGAGAACCACAGATGACTTTCAGATCTCTTGCAAAACTTCTAACGAATGTAACAGTTACAAAGTTTTCGAAAGAGAGAGAAATGGGGAGAATCTACTTTGATGTGATTGTTTTCAAATACCTGCATTAACTGGGAATGAGCTGGTATCATGGAATCCCCCCTGAACAGACAACTTCTCTTGAAACAAAATGCAGTGATGTAGGGAACTGGCATGGCTTTGTCCACTGGACATTTGTCCTGCAAGAGCATCTGTATTCCCCCTCTCTTTCACCCCTAAAACCCAGCTTATCGTAATTTCCCTACCAGCATTATAGTCAGCACCAAATTTTAATTTTTCTTTCCTCTCTCTCTCCTAATTTTTAGGACTCCTCAGTTCTTTAAATCAGAATGATGAAGTTACTGAAATAACACCCCAAGCCTCTGGCTGCACTACTGCTAGCACAATGGAGCTCTGACCTCATTCGAAGTCCTATAGCTAATAACAAACAGCAAGAGACTGAATTCCCTCTTCTCAAATATAACGATCTAAAGTCCAGTTAAATCCAGTTTACAGATACACAAGATCAGAAAATTAGTTCACAACAACTTATCACAGAGTAACATGTTAGCACAAGTTAACTGATTCACAGTAATTTTTAGTGTACACACTCCTGGCAAATGTGATGTAAACTTAGTACGGCTTTCAGTGAAAGACATATTTCACTGGTTTCATTAGGGCTAAACTAATACATTGCTTCTCGCGTGCTGTGAGGCAGGAACTACTACAGAGACAGATACAGCAGCTGACAATTGGTAATCTGGGTGTGGGGACCAGCATATATTGTTAGGGTCTGTGGTCTTTTGCCAGGGTTCACAAAATCAGATATTTCAAACTGCAGGGGTTTTTTTTTTTTTGCCAGATTTTCATTAAAACACCCATGTTAACTTTTTCATGGAAAGCTACAAGACTTTTCCCTAGGGCCTATTTGCCGAGGAATTCCCACCAAATGTACAACAGGATATGGGCTGGCAGAAATAAATAATAAAAATCACAAAGTGACCAAACTCCATGAGACGCAAAGATACCAAGACTTAAAACAGTGGGAGATACAAATCTTAAAAATACACATGACGAATCCAATCCAAAATCAACTTGGTGACAGTCTTTCCAATAACCTTCACGAATTTTGGTCCAAGCCCATGCTGAATCAACGACAAACTTTTATACCCATAAACAGATCTCAGGGTGGAACTTGTATCCATAGATATGTGGAGCTTATTAATGCAAATGACAACCAAATATACAGGAAAATATTTAATTTACCTTTTTTCCTTTTATCTTTCATTGCAGTCTTTGACACAGCGCACAAAAATCAAGGTATTTATAGTTAAACCTTTTTTCCCTGCAATATGACTTTCAATAACTGAAAACAATCTGAACTAAACCCAAACATTGTACTGCAACGTATGACTTACAAAACATTTTAAAGAAAAAATTCACCCATGTGTAATTTCTCTATAAGCCACAAACACATTACTACAGTATCACCCTCTTCTAGAGTTTCTCTTTCTTACTCTAACAGATCGGCAAGGTTTTCACCCTTCTTTTTCCTGCTGAAAAAAATTTCTCTGTAATGCTGCTAAGTAGCAATGGAGCATGAAGTTGGAATACGGGGAGAGTAAGTCATTCTACCTTACACATTAATGACTGGCTCTACAAGGTTTCATGAATGAAAATAAAAATTAAAAAAAAAAATCAAATGGAAAAAAACATCCCCAAGAGTTTCCAGTTCTTCATGCATTATTTCACTGATAGTGGAATGCTCTTCCACTGGTGGCACTGCCACCGTCAACTCAATGCACTTTGGGATACATCAGATTAGAGGACACAAGCCAGAAGAAAACAGTAACAAACCAACAACACACTGCAATTATTCCTAATCATAATTATTTTCCTAATTTTTTTTGAGATTAAAACTAAAAGTTTAGAGAAAAATTAAAATTTATCTTTGATTTGCTATACACAGCAAGCTAAGATTGGGTTCAGACTGATGAATCTGCTTTCTGTTGTAGGCAAGTACATATCTCACCGAAGAGGAGCGGGGAGCAGACAGAATGCACAGTGCACACAGGAGAGGGGACACACTCTCATCAGAACCTTTTGCTCCACAGACAAAGTGCGCCAGTTACAAAACATGCATCCACACATACCAATGAAAAACCGGTATGGCTAATTTTAAGTCTTCCAGCCTTGACATACTGAACATGCTAAACGTGCTAAGTACTTGTGTTCTGCTCTGGCCGTGTCTACTCAAATCACAAACTATATAATAATGAGGAGTAACATACCTGCAAAATAAACATAAAACCCATTTATTTTATAACTCAGTCTGCAGTCAGGTCTGCATGT
Organism: Chionis minor; assembly: GCA_013398295.1. Taxonomy (NCBI): domain Eukaryota; kingdom Metazoa; phylum Chordata; class Aves; order Charadriiformes; family Chionidae; genus Chionis; species Chionis minor. The sequence goes on along the minus strand of VZSF01008001.1, from coordinate 142,926 downwards.
TCCCTAAATGAAGGAAAAACATATGGGAAGCTTAGATCCAGAAGTTTACAATACAAACAACAAAATCAACAACAAAAAAAACTTGGCAAAACTATTTATGAATACAATTTATGCATTTTTCCTTTTTGGCAATCGATAATTTCATGAAACAACTACAATGATCACAACCAAAAATAACTACACGCTTTTCCTCAAAAAGTTCCCATAACAATTCCTATTTATCATCCACTTTCAACATTACCATCAGGCCTTCTACTTACTGCCTAGGATCTTCCATGGCAATCAGCTGACAGTTCCTATATATCCTGAGTAACATTTTCCCTCTTGGGGACCATACACCTTTGGGATACCTAAAGCGCTCTTTCAAAGGTCAAGAGGTATCAATTTGTTTGGAAGACTTCCTACACAGGAAGGGAGACAGTTTAATAAGCATTTACAATGACAAATTTTTGGAATAGCCAAGCAGAATGCACACAATGGCCACATTAATATTGCTACTATATCCTCACTCGATACTCACTGACTTCCACTCTACAGCTTTGCATGAAATTTATGATTTTGCCCAAACTTAAGCACAGGCTGAAATACCTTCTTAATTTAAGACTGCAAACCATCAGCACTGCTTGTGAGAGATGTCACTAACCAGAAATGTTTGGGGGTTTTTCTATCATATTTAATGTTTCTGTAAGACAGAGCATCAGCGGTCGTTGGCATGTTGGAAAGCATTAATTGCAACAAGGAAGTTTCACCAGCTAAAGTGGGAATCAAAGTGAATTTTCAGCCAGGAAACAGAGAAGTTTGTTCAACACACTTGAAATCTCAAGCAGATGCAGAGTCACTTTGCAGATATAGAACAATGGATGAGGAAAATGTAACTTGTAAACACATACTGCTAGTATTGGCTGGAGCTATTTCTCTACTACGATATGGTCTGGCACATGATGTGACTTCAATTTTCTGGTTTTATTCTAGTCTTTTTTTTAGGACAGGGTCTATCTCACCTCTTTGCAGCCATTCCAGCATCCCATCTACCTAGATCAGACACCCTTCTTTACAGAGAATGAAAGCCTCTCAAGATGCCTATGACTTTTCTGTGAGAAGCACACAGATAACCTAACTTTTAGTCAGTATTCCCTTACCTTGTGCAGGAAAAAGAGTGTTCTATAATCCAAACTGAGTGTTTCACCAAAGGGCAGCTGACATTTCCACTGCGTCGCCATGAGCACTTTTTTCTAAATCATATTTTACAGGAAGACTAAATCGTTACTTAGAAGGTTCATTTTGTAAAGACATTAATTAATGGACGGCACATGGAAGCGAGGTGGGGAATATTGTGCATTATTCTGTTGGCAAGTGCATCATTTTAGTAATTAATGTTGACATCATCTTTTTAAAATGCATTAAGCAATATAGACAACATATNGGACGGAGAGGGAGTCTCTTGTGTCTGAGCACTAATACTGCAGTGGGGTTGTCCATTTCCCAGTGAGGTCCTAGTCTGTCACGCTAAGAGGTTCACACTAGGTACAGTTCTGGACTTGAAGACGTTTTTGAAAATGTAGCATTCCCACAGACCACCAGAGCTGTAGAGATCCAAACTCTGTAACATTTTTAGTGAACCATTCCTTTGAGAACCCCCATTAATGGAGTCATTTCCATCCTTACAGGTTTCAGGTAGAAAAGCAACTCGTGGTAAGCTTTCACTTTGACCCCTGTGTTCAGACAGATTCCAGTTCCCTTTCTCTTCCTCCCTCCTTCTCATACCTAGCCAACCAAATAGCTGTTCTCTCCTGTTGCCCAAATGAAGTGAATCTCTCTTTCCATAGGAAATGAAAGACATGAAACAAGGATGAGGCTCTAATTTACCACAGCGATGCAAACCCATGAACTTCTTTTCACCAGCCTGGCCAGCAGGAACTGAGCAGCCAAGAAATACCGGTTGTGTCTTTGAAAATGAAATTTTGAGCATCTCTTTATCATTCTCAACAAGGTAGTGTCTAAGCACCTTAATTCTAAGGTTCTAGATACGTAGGAAGTTAGTGCCCTTCACTACTCCAAGCTATGGCATTTTTTTTAGCTGTTTATTGACCTGTTTATTATTATCTGTTTATTGAGCTGTTTTCCATGAATCTGTCTAATCCCTTTCTGAGCCTGCTGATGCTGTCTGCCTCTCCAAATTCCCTTGGCAGCAAGTTCCAGAAGTTCACTACTGACTGTGTCAAGAATTATTTCTTTTATCTGTTTTAAACTGATCTGCTACTTCCAGTGGGTGTTCTAGCTATGGTTTTGTGGGATTTGGTGAAAAAAAGGGGGTGAGAGTTATGGAAATTATTTTGATGGAATTTTGTGTTTCCAGCTATCCAGTTTTCCCCAATGAAAAGTACACGTGCCCAAAAAAAGCAGCAATGCAACTTAGAATGTAAGATCCCAACTTGATAGCACAAGATGTAGTAAGTGCCCAATGTTAATGGAGATTTGCTAACACAGTCTCCTGAATTTTATAATCTAGTCCTTGATGATAAAAAGACGATCCACTTTACAGTGTCAAAGACCCTTTCCATAAGCTAATAATCAACCACTGTACACAATCCTTCTGCATGAGACCATTTGCGGATTGGTAGTTTTGTCACAACTGAAGCAGCGCATCTATCATGACTGATGTTCATTCAGGTACAGAAAAAACCCCGAATATTCTTACCATTTTGACTAAGAGGAAGAAAGAGAGGAAAATGTCAGAAAGAAGATTTCACTGCAGTTCTTTTTCAGAAATACTTGCCCACATTTGGGTTTGAAGTCTACATAGACCTTCTACCCAAAGCCAATTTAACTGAGAGCCCAAGAAAAATACTTCCCCATCTGTCAGGGATTGTTGTTCCAAGCTGTGTCCAGATGATTCCCTCCACCCTCACCCTTCAAAACCAGAACCACTATAAAAAAATAACCATTCTCTTAACTTAGCGTAAAAAAAAAAAATCTCCCGACCATGGTTGAAGCCAAATGGCCCTTCAGGCTACTACTGAAGAATCAATTACATTAGCTGTAAGCCTAAGAGAGTCCTGGGGACAATCAGTCAGAGCCATAATAGCTGTGAGGGAATTGTTAAGCAAATTGAGGGATTCTTTAGGTAATTGGGATTGGACAACCAGGTCATACTTAATTTGAAGCATCCATTCCATACAAGTGCTTCAGAGGTATAGTAGGAACTACAGAGAGTAAAGTCTAATTGTGCTGCTACTAACCCAGTCCTTTTAAAGGGACACCCCCCACTCCCCCATTCTTGTGCAGAATATTTAATAGGATTGTGCTCACTTTCAGCAGAGGAGAATTCAAGCAGCTTCTGCAGGGTCAAATCAGGGAGCTGAGAGCCAAGGCTCCACAGCCTTCTAGGAGAACCTGTAGTGCTTATTCACAGCCAGAGCCAGGCACACTAATGCTCAGGGTTGCCTACCAAAACGGAGAAGGAGAAAAATGGACAATTCATTGCTTGCTTTAAGAGAGTCCAAAGTTAGTAAGGAGTTACATTTTTCTCTTTCTGTAGTTGACCGCGCATTTAGTATGCTAAACGTACACTTACCTACAAATTCTAGTCTCCCAAAGAGACTGCAAAAATTCACAACTTCTGCTTCAAACTCTGAAGTGAGGTTTAGGGGGAAACAAACTTTACAGGCAAGAATACCGTCAGTTCTGGAAGGTCGCTCTGAGGGGGCTGCGCAGGGATCTCAGATCAAATTGAATTTTTCACCACAGTTAAACAGGGAACTATTCCAAAAGCAAAAAGCTCTCCATTTCCTTTGTTCACTGAAACAGCTTTCAGAAAAAAAGAGGTACACCCAAAGTTCATCCTCATGTCCAGTTTGCTTTTGGAGAAACCTGTTGCAAGCAGCTACTGCTAGCATTTTTTGCTTTCTCCAGAAAGAAGCAAGCCATTTGCGTTGATACAACAGGGACTGCAGTCCCAAGAGAAACCAATGCTTTGTTGGCCTGCCCTAAAGTTTCACAAGGTAGACAAAATGAGCCAGCAAACATGGCCCTAAGAGTGCCAACACCAAAGCTGACAAATCCATCCTCTTGTCTCCCTTTCCTCAGATTCTTTTCTGGAACTAATTTGAGGAAAAACCCTAATTCTGGGTCTTCTGGCAAAGAGTACCTAAAATAATTGCCCAGAATGGAAGATTCTGCTAGTGCCACATTTCTTTGGCAAGGCAAGAGAAAAACTGGGAAGAGAGGGATAAAGAACAGAACCTGGATGACTGAAGGGTGCCAAAGCAAGAGCTTTGCGCCAGTTGCCATTCTGCTTGAAATCTGCACTGAGGAGCCCAGTGGTCTCTGCTCCCAGCAAGCTGGCCATGGCTTAGAAGAGTTGGCGAGAGCAGACCCTGGCAGCACAGCTGATGACAGCAAAAACTCCGAGTAGCAGACGGGCCAATAGCCCATTGGTAGAGGTCAGGAATATCTGATCATCCACACTTCTGCCATTACAGAGCTCTCACCGAGTACAAATCCAGCCTATTTCATGCTCCTCTTTCAGACGATGTTTTAACTGCTTATCAAATCAGTTAGCAGTTTTCTAGCCTTGACAGAACAAGAGCCAACAACAGACACCGGATGCAATTCTCCCTCTAATTTTTAGAGTTGTGACATGATCTATTCGGCCAGGCTATGGCTTTCTAAAGTTACCCAGCAGAATGCCAGCAGTCACCGAGCAACAGCAGCTTCTAAATAGGGAAACCATGTAGAACAAACAAACAAACAAAGTGAAATTCCTGGTCTGGAACATACTGCCTTAACTGAAAGAGTGTCCACTACACACACTACACTAGCACCAATATAGGTGAGTGGTCAGGCAAACGAGTCTCCCATGAGACAAGTTAAACAGGTTATGGTATACCAGCTCGATTGCCTGGACAACATCAGGAGTCATAGCTGGGGAGCACTTGAAGAGCACAGTAAATAACCCATCTACAAAAATAATCATCATCCAAAACAGTCATCCACATAGTTTTTGCCAGTCAGTACTTTGAAAAATGAGCCATCCTTTTTTGTGAAGATAATGGATGGGAACTCAATCTATGTCACAGCTATAGAAAAAACCTGCCCATTGCTTTGAATGACAGGGACTGCTGAGAGCACAAAACTTGGATCTGGTGCGCGGCAGTGTAGAAATGGTCATGGTTAGGTAGCAGCTTTCTTTTGACAGAAATCTATTTTGCACATAAGAAGAAAGCCTAGATGAAAAAGTTGTGCCAGCATCTTTGAGATGCAACCTGGGTGAAACTTCAGGAACAGTGAAGACAGTCAAACGTGTACCCACAAGTACAACAGAACATGTACAAGATGAGTGATAATGATCTAGCCTCTTACAAGTCCCAGATCAACACAGGAAGCAATATGATACTGTTCAGAGGTGCTTTTACTAACAGAAACACACTCAGCAACAAAATAATTGGAAAAAATAATAAAGTCATTAATACAATTTTGTATGTTTACAACAGACTATGCTTCTGTGACATTTACTAAAGAATTCTGAAGCAGCAGAAGTTTGGAAGTCCCATACACTGTACTTGCCTTCTACTGCTGCATCCCCATAGCCATTAGTCATGGTATTAAAAAAAATGGGTGTATACAGTAGTTGTGCTTGACGGGGGCTCCTTACAAAAAAATACAGGGAGGCTGCACAGTAGACTGTCAAGCTTATAAACATTATGTATCTCAGTGCTGTATTCATATATAGGCATTAGTACTAAAAAAGGCTTCAGCCTCTTTTGCCAGAGAGGACTGCGATGGAGAGTATCTGTGTCCAGTGGAACATTTCACATCCATGCAATCTTTGTACAAGCAGATGAATTAAAGACAAAATTCAAGATTCTTTGTTCAGGACAGCAGTACTGTTTGAAGTTCTGCCTTAATGTATGCTGTGCCTTTCGATCTTGTATTTTATGAATGCTGCTTTACTTCAGAATAAGGTATGTTCAAAAACTGGTATGCCACCTGAGAGAAGCCAAAGTCAGCCACAGGACGGGTCCTTTCTGCCCATCAGAAAAACAGACAGTGTAGATCACAGAAATGCCAGCTTCAGTCCCAACTGATGATACCAGGACACGTGTGGAGTTAATTGGTCTAGACACTGGCAGATCCCAACTGCTTCCATCCTGTCCCACTCCATTTCTGGTACCAGCAGACTACCACAATACATTACTGTACTTTAGTGTCAGGCTCCATCTGCCCTCCATGTCTGACCACAGTGGGCAGGGAGAAAAGGGAGATTTGCTTTGACACCCAGGAATAACTGCATCACCTTGGGAGCCCGCATTTCAAGTTTTGCTTCCGATTATAATTATAATTACTTGGTGATGATCACCTCCCCCTTTAGCTTAATTTGAAATGCTTCTGAGTTGGAGAGATGAATGACTGGAATTATCTGGGAAGAGCTGGAGTGATGGGGGAAGGACATAAAAGAACTTTGTTCTTTCAATTCTTGTAGTTGGCAAAAACATTAAGAAAATATTGCCAATTAATTTTCCTCACAGTGGTAACCTTTGTAATTGTAACCTGTAACCAGTTATAACCATAATGTTGCTCAGTTCATACTAATTGCTGACTGTTGTGACCAAAACACGATGTTACAACTCTTGGTATAGGGAGAGGAGGAGAAACATGGCACTGTTTGAGCTGACCGCACGTCACTGCTCTTCCTATACGATGTTCTTTTACATCTTACCAGGCGGAACTGCCAAGTGATACTGGGGCCTCAGCGCTGGCCCACCTGCCAGATACATTCATTTCGAGTTACAGCTAGGCATCCAACGGAGAGAAGGAATCAAAGTATGAAGGAAAGTAAATTCCATTGGGAAGACAACAGCACTGGTGAGAAGACAAGTGAACGTGAGGGTCTCACATTCCCCTGCCAACACTCTCACATAGATTTTCCTCTTTTCAGTTTCACAAAACACAGTATGATTACTTTTAAGAACAAGACACTAGTTAAAAACATCAAAAGTAGAAAGAAACTTTACATATTTGTGCAGAGCTGAGGGCCGGGTTCGGCAGTGTCCTGCTCACACCACGCACAAAGCCCCTCTCAAGCAGCATCAGGAATGCTGCTTCTGCCCTCATGGGGCTTCCACGCTGCCTTCTACTACCGAGGCTGAGAACAGCCTGGAAAATCCAGAACCACAGACGTTAAATGTCTTCTGATTAACAAATGCATTGAAATGTCACAGCCCAAAACGCATTTTCATTGCTGGCTCTTCCCCAGATGATACTGATATTTCATCTCATGATACTTCATTACAAATACATCTCTAATGAAAAGTATGGTGAAATCTCTAAAGTAGCGTCTGAACCCTAGTTTGGCCATGCCGGACAGAAAGAATGTCTGGCTTGATGTCTTCTTTCAGCACTTTCATTTATCCCATTCTGCCAGCTTTCAAGGAGATGGCTGTCTTTACCTTCCTCTGAATGAGAGAGATTATTCAAGAACAGGAAATAAAACTGACCGGCAAGAAAGGAGCAGCTGCTACAACCAAACGGATGATGACAGTGCAACCATCAAAGAGAACTAAGAGATTCCCATTACCTGCTATCTAGCCATTGTCTCGGATATTCAGTATGTTTCAAGTGCACAAGCTTAATTTGTTCTTGCACATATCATGAAAGCAAGTCTACGGAAAGACCACTATGCGAATGAATCTTCGAGTGCAATCAACTAGTTGATCTACCAAAAACGTGCTAGGCCATAAAACCAGTCCAGTCCATTTAATCTAAAAAGATACGTTAGATTCTTCTTCCACAGTGCCTTAGTCTTAGAAATAGTCTTTATGCATATGAGAAATCCAATGGTGTTTACAAGAATAATGGTCTGCAGCATTGGGCAATAAAGGCTGAGATTCCCTTTGCAAACAGATAAATATTTGCACGCTGGTACTGTGTGACCATCTACCCAAATATTATCTGTGGGCATGTAGAATAGAGCACATTTTGCCAGTTGCTGGAACCTTAATATCTGTTTCCCTTTCTTGCCTTCTAAGCTCTACTAGTCCTTAAGAGCAAAAACCACAGCCTGTACTGATACTGAGGATACTAAGTGATGCATGGGGACTTAATACTACTGAACACTTACACAGCACTTTATATATTCAGTGTTGTATGAACATTAACAAGTTAATCCTCACAGCAACTTGCAGGGTACCTAAGTATTATTTTCCCAATTGTGGCCAAATCTGTTCCTCAGGTATATACCCACTGACATCAGGAATGGGTTTAGACCTAGACATCCGACAACAGTCTGTAAGTGATGTAAGAATATGCCAGAAGCACAGTCAAAAACTTGGATTAGGATTCAGAAGACCTCATCTCACACACACTTTCTCTCTTGCATATATTTGCTTTCAGTCTAATTCTCACTATCCCGTGAATGCTGGGCTGTTTTTATTAAACTCTCCTAAATACGAATACAATTTAACCAAGGAGATACGATCATTTCGCAATGGAAAATCAAACCTATTTTAAGGAGTATAAATGAATAAGCAAGCCCACCGAAATAAGTGGATTGTTTACTTACACTACCAAATCAAAGCTAAACACTGGTAACGTACATCATATTTACTTTACTGGAATGGCAGCATGCTCTGCCTCAAAAAAGGACTCTTACTGATAAGAATTATTATAAAGGTTAAAAGTGCAGAACGTATGGAGCTGCGAGGATGTGTATGAATAACAGCACCACTGGAGAGGGTTTTATAACTTTTTTAACATGCCAGTATCAAATGCTACAAGCATTTATTTAGGCTACAAAGACAAGTCTGAAATTAATAACCAGGAACAGTGCAGATCACAACACAGTGACTGCATATTCTGGACATGCTAGTGGTGCTTGTAAAGCCTACTGGTGGTTTAAAGGCTCAAACTGAAATATTGATAAGCTTACAGTACCCATCCTCCAAACAGCAATGCCAAAATCAGACTGACTCCATTAACACACAAACTGGTTGCGTTGATATACAACCAGAACGCGGGTGATCCTTGTCAATAGGTAATATTCAAACTATGGGATGGACAGAGAGAGAGGATCCACCCAGCCCTCAAAAGGGTGCAGTTCTTACCATGAAACTGTCACCGAGGGAGGACAAGAAGCTGGGCAATGAGCGTGGCTGCGGAGGTTTGAAATCAGGATAGCGGCTAAGGCTGGGGCTAGTTGCTCACAAGCTCCATGTGGCCCCAAGGAGGGTGGTGCTTACACAGCAGCTGGCAGGGTTTAGCCGCTCAACTTTCCCCAGCCCCGAAAAACAGCCGGGCAGCCTTGTAGCTCTCCTTGCTCTCAGATGTACCTTTTTCTTCTTTTATGATCAATAGTCCCAGGAGAGACTTCAGAGAAAATGCTGGCCTCGAGTACTCAAAATACTCAAGAGTTAAGTCTGGCATTTTTAGAATACCTGCGGGTAGTCTGGCAAATCAAGTATCCCACATTCACCCATCTCTAATGATGATTATTATGCACCAACAGCTGTCTACAGTTCAATGGATGAGGATCTAATTGATCTCATTACCTCCCCCCATATAAAGTGAAGAGCGTTGCCGCTCTGTGGGTCTGGGGATCCAGTGCTGACTGAGGGCCTTGTGCTGAAGACCTGGAAAGAGACTATTTGGTGGTGCTGTTAGTTTGTTTTCAGCTGGTCAAAATCCACAGAAACAAACCTCTTGTAATATGCTCTATAATATATTACAATGTGGCTTTTGTCTTACCAGTTTAATACTGAATAGCTCTGATAGCATTCATATGAATATTAATTTTGTAATAAAAAGCAAGAGACTGGTGTATTAGTTACGCGTTCTTTTGTTACTCTTAGTCTTTAATTATTATTATTAATGCTATTATGTCCAATTTCCCCTCACCTCGCTCACCCTTGCAGTCTCCACTGTGGTGCCCTGTCTCAGGCAGCGAGCTCCTTCTGGAGCCAACAACACTGTCACTCAATTAACCCTCTGGCAGGGTACGCTACAGTATATAAACGGTGTTGCTTCCTCTCTGACAAGTCTCTGAAGATCATTTCTGTCCCGCTGCCTGTGATACGGCCGGGGACCCGAACCACTTCCTTCGGCTTGGGTTGCCTGCCCGGCACGGCTGGCCCTGGCCACGGTTTGCCATGTGTCAGGCAGAGCCGAAATATTTATGCTCAGGTGCTTGTGTGAGAATGACTCTCTATTGCAGATTTTAAAAGTTACATTTCCGAAAAAAGAAAAGCCATGTGCAGAAACAAAAGGCCCGAGTCCAGCCCTTTTGGGTGGGTGTAAATCCTCTGTCTCTAATGAAGTTATACCTGATTTATAACTGATGAGAGGAGATTCTGGCCCGTAATATAATATAAAATGCTCGGCTTTCTGCAGTTTGCTTATTCATAAAGATTATTCCAGTGTCACTGTGGAAAAGATGCAAAGAAAAATACCTATTGCTCTGCAGCTATGCCACTGCCAACTCTCTCTTGTTTATAAAAGAATAGCGCTGTTCATTTGCTAGTCTACGGCAGATATATTTTTAACATAAAAACACTATATTTAATTGGTTATGGATCTCAGTTCTTTTAGCACTACTGGAAATCACACAAAAACACATTAGTACAGAGCAATTAGTGCAATGGCAGTAAACAACTAAGGCACTATTAAGCTGTGGGTGATTAAATAGTATTACTTCTTTATTTTTTATGATATTAGACTTAGAGAAGATTTTAAACATATATTCCCGTTAATATTAGTGAACAATATGAAGAGCAGGTGTCTCTAACTTCCTTAAGATGATTTTCGTCAGGGCACTTCAGTTTATACGAAAGATTTTCTTTTAATGGAAGATCTGTCCCTTTATATGGCGTATCGCACTATTTCTTATCTCACTACACTGGGACATTTATACAGTAATATTATTTAATGGGAGTTATGAAATCACACACTGTTCCTTCAGAAAATAATACCCGTATCTCTACCACCAAGGAACAAAGAGCTACCAAACTCCCAAAATAATATGCAATTATTTATATCCGTGCAAAGAACAAACCGGGTACTATTTGACAAATTTACTACAATGGCCTATAACAAACACTGTGATAAGTTAGCTTGAATGGCAGTAACCTTCAGGCAACATAAAAGACGAGAATCTGACCCAAGGACAGAACCCTTGTGGTATACCTTTTTAATCTGCCTAGCCCTCACAATCTCTCTGGACTCTGTACTTGTTTATAGATCATCCTCATGGTCTGGCACATCTTTTCCTCGGCATCTGATTAAGTTAACAATGTGCTGCTATTTGCATGCAGATTTGCCAGGCCTTTCTCTACAGCTGCTCCCAAAGACTTGGTCTTTCTCTGTAATGTGATAGCACAGCAGTCAGTAAATGCAATCTTTGTCAAACCCAGGTGTGCTCTTGATTTGGTTCTCATTCGTTCCAAGCAATTTTTCTTTCTGTAGCATTTATAAGGCTCTATTATAGTATAGCCACATCTGGAGCTAAAATTCTTCTATTAATTATATACTTTTACCACTATAAAGACAAATTCAGAGACAGCTACTAACATTTTTGTTGTTGTTCTTATTCCCTTTTTGACAGCCTGTATTTTATTTCTGTAGAAATTTAATTTTTAAAGCAGCTTTCCTGATTTTTATTTCCATAAAAACAGTAATGCAAGCATGACATCTAAATATTTAGTTTCTCTATTCTAAAATCATGCTATCAATAGCAATAGAAAGTATTAGGCTTTTTTTTAACCTTTCAATACTTTGTATACAAATGTGGTATTATAATAATGTATCTGTCTCATTAAAAGAGTTACAATCTACTTGGAAAAGAAAGTGGTTAAATAAAAACCAAAAAACTTACTCCGTTCCCTAGTGGACGCTGGTTCACATCACAGAATCACCAAACAATTTGTTCCCTCCACAGTCAAAAAGCAGAACCAAATTTGATCAGCATGGTGACTTAAATGCTGTATTTTCTTTGTGCAATGAGGGTAATTTTTCAAGATCAGGTTTGAAGTAGATTAGTGCAGAAATATGAGCTAAGCCTTCACTCTTATCATCTGAGTATGGATAAAGGATGTATTCACCCAAGAGCACCGCAAGTTATTTTCTAGGAAAAATCTTTCCTACCTCTTTTTTTCGTGTGTGTGAGTACAGAGACCATCACAACGAAGTAATAAATGGAGCCTAGCAAACAGGTTTGACAAGTGAATATTCACTGCGCAAATGTACCTTTAAGAGGGAATACTAGAAACCTTATTTCTTAATTTTAAATCCAATTTATGATCCAAAAGGTAGGCTTCTTTGCTAGGTAAATACCTGTGCAGTAGAAGAGGTCAGCATGCTTTTAAATTAGAGGAGCACTACAAAGAAACACCAGTCCCCTCAAATGGGGAATGAATTCCATCTGACCAAATCATCCTTAGGTGGTCTCATCTAACCCCTGGTCAAGTAAGGTTAACATGGACGCAACGGGCTGAGATCCTGACTTTAGTATGAATTCTTTTAAAAGGGAGTATAAATGGCAAACTTTTTATTCCTTAATCATATTTCTTCTGTTTTGCTGTCACTGATTTTTTACGTATTTGTATCAAAATATAAAAATCTGCCAGCGTTCCATGCCTGTGCAGCTGAATTCACTGAAGCACTGATGATTTCTGAACTATTTTTCTTTAATAAAATTACAAATAAAAATATCGAACTAGCTTTACCCATGAAAAAGAAAATATAGCTGTAATGTTCCTCATGGCAGACTTTTTAAACTACTCTATTGAGAAAAAAGCTTTTATTTATTTATAGCACATTTTATCTTCCTAAATCACTTATTTCAGATTATTAGTTTGGCCTCATATACACACACGCCTTTGCACACACACGCACATACACACACACACACACAAAATGGTAAAAAAAAAAAATCAGCAGACAGACAGAAGCTGTGTAACCAGATTACATCACAGGTTACGATGGAAATAAATAAAAGAAAATCTCTTTTGCTTCTATAGCGTGGTATTTTAGTGGTGATGGTTTGACTTTTGGCCCACACACATATGCCAATGGCAAGGCTAACTCTAGGGACTAACAAAAAAGAATGTGTGTTCACAGCTGTACAGTACACCAATACAGATTACATGTTTTCAGTGTTGCGGCCACAACAGAATGCTAATTAACATACTGGAGTGATGAGAACGGCTGTAAGGGCCTTATTGTTCCATTATTTCATGCAGCCCAGCTGCCTTTGTTTATGTCACTTATCCTCTCGTGCCACAGGTTTTTACTCCAAAAATACTATCCCAATACAACGTTAATATTTAAAAAACAAAGAGGTGGCAGATTGTCATTTTTGTGTCAGTCTCAAACTGCAGAACTGTTAAGCTGTTCTGGTTCGGTATTTAGAAATAATTTAACAGCCATATTCAGACACTGCCTGCATTCTAACATAATGGCTGAATACTTGAACCAAGCAAATGCATAACTATCCTGACATCACTTATGAGATTTAGATTGGTCAGTTAATGGAAGTCTTTACCAGAATCAATACCATAACAGCTTCTTGAAATGAACGTGATTTTTTACACAGAGTGCTGTGAACAATAAGTACAGAAATATCCTACCTTTGTATACAGCACAAAGGAACTGGGATTTGAAATTAAGAAGCAATTACAGTTTTTTGCAAAGTAATGTTACAGTTGATTATTAGAAATAAACACATACAAAATAAGCACTTTTTAATAAATAGCTGGAGAATATTAAAATTCCACAATCCTATTATTCCTTTTTTCCCTACTTTTTTAACAGCCATTTTATCTGCTAGCTTGGTTATCATGTTGCTGTTAAGGATTAATATTGATGATTGTTGCCAACAATGGTTAAATATTGCAGAAAACCACTTTTTATGAAAGAGATGTAGCCCTATCTGACTGTAAGTAATATTAGTTATGCCTGCTGCTTTGACTTCTTTGATTGATTTATGAAAAAAGCAATGTTAAATGCCATTATTATTCTTATTTGTATTACAGTAGTGCCTGAATGTCTTCGCTGATATTGGCCAGATTCGGATCCAGGACGCTGCACTACGGCTGAAGAGACAATAACTTCCTAGCACAAAAGAAGAAAAGAGTCCCTGTCCTCGGAAGCTCATGACCGTCAGCTCTGATCCCCAAAGCACTGACGTTTCTGAACAGAGGAATCCGCCAGTATGGCCCCACTGACTTCTGTGAAACCACATACCAGGCTAAGTTCGCTTTCAGGTTTAAAGAAACTAGTAAGGTTTTATTTAGTGAGTAGCAACAAGTGTGTGACTTAATGTGAAACAGTGTGAAAAAAGGGAAAAAAACCAAAAACCATCCAAAGAAAACCAGGACACTGGTGGTAGGAAGTTCAATGTACCACTACCTGGTTACAAGTCAAAGTTTCTTTCCCTCATTTACATGGTGTAAACAAAACAGAAACATTAACAATAAAGAGGTTTCCGAACAATTTATTCCATCAGTTGCCTGTAATTGCTGTCAGAGCCTGAGCTTGGCTAGAACCCGAAGTGTTTGTTAATGGTGCATTTCTTCCTCAAATTAAAGAAAAAATTATACTAGTTCCAGATTCACAAGTTTAGCCTTACCAACAAAGGGAGAGGGAGATAACAACAACCTGTCACTTCAGACTTACCCAGTGAACAACAAATCAGAAAGGGTAAGTCTTCCCCAAAATGTCCTCTCCCTAATCAGCCATACTGTTGTTAATCACGAAGGACACCAAAATCCTGAAAACATCCAATTGAGTGAACAAGCCCTAGTTGCTTTTTAATGAGTTTAACTGGTAATCTCAGATAAATGTGGAACTGCTTGAAGTGTCTGTCCTATGTAGGGCAGTAATGAGAGGATTTAATGTTTTCTACAGCCTACACAGCTTATAACGGTGAACATGCCACAGGTGTGGTACAATCTAATACATAGTAGTTTCTCAGCTATGACCATTCCCCTACTGTGGGCAGAACATAGATTTTTTTAATTGGATCCAGGAGCTAGCTAAATTACCCAGCTGCTCTGTGTTTAAGCCCCCAGCTAGTTTATATACCAATAATAATAAACTTACTATAATAGCAGCCTAGTCTATTACGGTGTTTCTCGCTCAAACTGAAAGCGGGCCACTTTTACTTCTGCTATGTTCGTGGATGACACCACAGGATTTGTCCCCTCCTAAAACTGTAAAAACATTAGAAAAAGACACAAGTATGTGCTTAATTAATGGAGTTTTGTTTTGTTCTCCAATAGGATGATCTGCTATTTTATGATACAGGCACACAATATTATAAGCCTATCAGTTGGGAGTGCATTGGAAAGTTGGCTTTTTATTCATGCTTATTTACCACGACAAAGCAACACCTAGTCACACTCACAAAATGAAATACCGACAATGGCCTCTTAATACATTTTGCCTGCTACAATTGTAGGTACTAAAGAACTTCTCTCCAGATAATCCACTCATGCATTTATTTAAAAAAATGGCATTTAATTCTGACATCAATTAAATAAAACTGTTTACAGTATGTAGGTCTGTTGTTGGAACTGTGATAGTCTATTCTAAGAATGACAAGTGTTGTACAGAGACATAATAGCTTTTACCAGACCAGCCAATATAGTTCAAGGGAAGGAAAAAAAAAAAAAAAAGATTAAGATTTTGGGACCAGAAAAAGGACTTGTTTGCTCTAAAATGTATCAATTTTTTCCCTGCAGAGGTATCTGTGGGTTTACTAAAGTGTTACAACTCTATAAACTTTCTTTTTCTGAAAACACATTATAAAAATAATTGTAAAATCAACACTTAAAAAAACCGAAACACCAAAACCAAAACACTAGAGCTTACATTGTGACCTCCCTGAAGATAGGAAAAAACGTGCTATGACTGGACCATATCCATTGTTTCTTAACTTTCAGTGAACTACTTCTTTCAAACTTAGTTTATGAAATTCTATTGACATTAACTTCTTGTAGCTTAGGCTGATAAAAATAACATGAACAAGGCACTAAAACACTAATAAACTGATTACAAGGTCACATAAATGGATATTCACGTAGCTGCTGGGCATAGTGCGTAAGTAACTTCAGGTGCAAACCATAAAATACTGCAGTGTGTATGATGTAAGCACAAGCAACTACAAGAAAAGAGTTCTCACCTTTCAAAAATATACATCATCTCTGTATTTAATTAGACATTTAAGTTAGAATTATGCCCATCCTAATTACAAACTTAAAATTGGTTTTAAAGCTTAATTTACAAAGCCTACGAATTTTGGAACAGCGGCTCCAACTCTGCAAGAAAACCTTGCCAGTTTGCACAGGAGCTGCGAGACTCTCCTACATTATTTACCTACGCCATATACAGCATCCTTACTCTATAAACCCAGACATTTTCGAAATAACCCTCCAAAAAGGGTACTTCTGTTTTCCCAGGCAATCCTCGCTAAGAAACAGACTTAGCTTGAAAATCCTCGCTTGCAGACAGCCCAGTCCAGGCACTATATAGCTGTCACAAGGCTGACAGCTTATTGTATGGAGGAGATCATACCTTTCCCACAGAAAATCCCACGGGAAGGGCTGGGAACAAAAGAAATCCTGATGCGATCCACCCAACTGAGCAGGGCAGCAGTTGCCTTCTGCTGAGGGGACTAACCTGGCAGCCCCACCAAGCCTGTCGTACAGAACCCCACCCCAGCCCTCCTCTCTCCCAAAACATCGCCAGAAGACCTCCACACCTTGCTTGTGTGCAAGCCCCGGTGTCCCCCTGGTCTGTGCCACTACATGCCACACCAAGCAGTTGAGGTTGGTCTGGGATGAGCTAGTCACTCCAGTTGTACGTGTGGTCACAGAGCAGGAAACCGGCTGTGACGCAGCACAGAGGGGTCCCACTGGAAAGCGCACTCTCCAGCAACAGCCTAGAACGATGGCTCTCTCCTCAACCAGCAAAATTCCCTGCTCCACAAGGGAAGCAGATAGCAAGTCAAGGACATCTGCACAGGGGCTTTGTGCCTCCACACAAACTCTAATCCAATTACAGCCATGCTTTCATGGATCCTTAAGAGGCTCCAAGAAAAAGATGGCTTAAAGCTTGAGCTGCATTCCTTTTTCCTGGTCTTTGTGGACCAGAAGTTGATGATTTGCAGCTTCCTATAGCTCCCAATCCGTCCATCCCTACCTGCCAGCCTCTAGTCCTTCCACCCCAGTACTCCATCATCAATCAGTTCTTCAGATGCTTGCCAGAGATCTGCTTTGTTCTGCATCCAATTCCAAGTGGCTGTACATAATAAGAATTTCATTCCCATGCCTGTGCTTTCCGCCTGGGAAATTGAATCCTTCATGCCATTATCCTTCTATATTGTCCTCAGACCGTACGGAAAAGTTCCCCCAGTAGTCCAGAAAAAGGAAGCCTCCTGTAGATGCTGGGCCCTCCATCTGCAAGAAGCAGCTTTCCCACACCAATATTCCCCTTCTCTGAGAAAAAAAACCTGTTGCATTTCAGTTCCCTAGTGCAAAAATCAGGATTTCCAGACTTAAAAATTACGTCATACAGAACATAAGGCATTCCCTTGGCCTTAGAAAATCCCAAGGCCAAGGGAGTCTCAGGGCTGGATTCTGCAGCTGAGGAAGCATTATTCTGACTGGGCTCACCGTCCGCTGCATGACCCTTGGCAGGCACATGCTTTCCACGACAAATCACAGGAGATGCGACGGCTTCACCTTTTCTTTAAGTTTTGCTTAAGTTTGCGAAGGTTTTTGAAGTTTTACTTAAATTTGGGGTTCAAGAGAAGCCAAAGTTCTGCAGAAGTCCAGTGATTTTGGCAGAAACTCAGGAACACCGCATTGCTGAATTGACACGGCTGTAGTTCAACCACTGATGTCCAAAGCCGCATTCCCTCCAGCCAACTGATTTTTTCCCAGTGCTCACAGCACACCCAAAGCATGCACTATTAATCAACTAATGTAAACCGTGTTATGCCTTATTATATTACAGGCACTGGATTTCTGTGTTTGGTGGTATGATTTTGTTGCTTTGTATGTTTGTTGAGGCATATTTTTAAAGAAAACGCTGCTTCAGTTGGGGTGGATTTGTGAATTGCCAAGCATAAAGCACGCAACGGTCTTTTCAAGCAACCAACTGGCATTCCCCTAACACTCTCAATGTGCTACGTTATGTGAAGTTCTACTTTCAAATACTCAGACATAACTGAGTGCTCAAAATCCCTTATTTGAAGAACAACAAAATAATAAGAAATAATAATTATAGCAATAACTGCTTAGTATTTGTATGATAAAAGTGCTGGAAAGACATTAACTAATTAGTGCTCACAACACCCATGTGAGGCAGAAAAGTATAATTATCCACATGCTACAGATGGAAAACTGACAATGTGGAGTTACCTGCCTTTCCGAGACATGCATGAGGGGATAATCACCTAATGCAAATTCATCAAAACCCCTATGGGGAAAGCACCAGCACAATGGTCACACAGGTTCAGCTCCCTCCCCGTGAGCTCTGACGCAGCGAGCGCGCATCAGGGAGAGAAGCAGCGTGGAGAGGTGTGGGACAGACATACGCACCTTGCATCTAGAAACCGTGCAGAGGAGACAGAGACAGCTGCACAGATCATTAAAGGCAGCCTGATTACTTGGGCTTGACACCTTTTTCTAGAACGTCACTCACAGTGATGGGGTAGCAGAGCCAGGACGGGAAGCCAAGTGGCTTTTGCAGGAGGGAGACACCCGAACTGAACCCAATTGAATACACAGCTTTTGCAGCACAACCTTTGACCACGTACTTAAGATTCAAATGAAACACTTGAGGTTTCCTATACTTCCCTTGTATCTCTTCTGGCAGTCAGGCAGACTGGGTTTCTAACGTGGTACATTCTGGCAATGGCTCACTTAGCGGATTTTATTATTATTTTTTTCTGTAAGACTGTTAGCTCAATTCTATATAACCAAGAGGTTTGGGTAACTTGCACAAAGCACGGATAAAACTACCGCTACCAATCACAGTCAGAGGCTGATCAAAGCCAACATTCATTAACTTTGAACACAAAATTGTCTGAATCCATCAGTAACTGCAATGGTGCCTAATTAGAGAAGGCATCGCCTATTTCAAAAGCCACGCTATCTAGCTGGACCATTGAGCAGTAGAGAAAAGTAAAAAGTAGCAAAATCTCATATGAAGGAATTAAAAAAGCACAGTGATTTCACTCTTTATGCATGGCACAAGTTATTATCTCAAACAGTGACATCAATAATAGGGGCCTTTATTTAGAGAGTGCTGAGCTTCAGCAATTCCCATTCACTTTAGGTGGAATTGAGGGTGCTCAGCAGGACTGAAAAAAACAGTGACCAGCTAAACATTGTAGTGTGTGGTCCAGGAAGCCAGAGAGTGCCTGGAGAAAAAGGAAGAACCATAATTAAATACAAACCTAATGGAACACGGAGAGCCAGGATCCCGCATTCTCCCCACTAGCACTTTTACCGGAGTGAAACGGAGCAACAATAATCTAAGCTTTATTCCTTCTAGTCCTCCTTCCACATAAATAGCCTAGGAAAAATAACAGTGAAACTATCAGTCCCAGGAAAGAAGCTGCATTGAGGGAAACCTAAACAAAAGTTTTACTTCAAATTAGAGATTAAGAGATATCCAGGACCATTTCTCACATACATACATTGGTGTTGCAAAAGGTTTTTTAGCTGTATGCTGCTCCTGCCTTTTTGCATTTGATCTCTGAGTACTCCAGCAAACCATCCTCTAGCAGGCAAATATTTAAAAAAAATAATAATAAAGGAGATTTGATGAATTCTCAAAGTCACCTCAGGCTGTATATTAGACTGTAATATGGAGACATGGTAATTCCTCACAGCTTGGCTGGGCCAAGAGGCTGGGGGTGACTCCCTGTGAAATCCCACCCGTCAGCAAGCAGAGCGCTGGCTGCAAACACTGAAGTGGGCTCCCATGTGGGCCCGGAGCAGGTGGTGCATTATCCCAGCGGGATTCTCTGCAACACCCCAGCAGAGAATCCACCTTCTCCTGAAGTCAGCAGGAGTGCTGCCACCGAACTCAACGGGGCCAGGACCTCGTCCAGCGAGTGCACGATGCAAGCCAGGGGAGCAAACTCAGAAGCACCCAAAGCTGGGAAGAAAGCATGAACTGACTTGTTTTATTGGGTTTGTTGCTAATAAAGCAAAACCCCAAGGAGGAGCTGAGTTTTTAGTCTATTTAGTATAGATTTTCTTTTAGAGAGTATTAGGGGAGGCATCTGCTTCCAGTTACATCTATTAGCCAATGAGGAAACGTCAACAACAGCATGTGACTTCTGCAACTAATCAACATGGTGAATATTTGCAACAAACTGTTTACAATGCAAACAATCAGCAGCCCAAGCATTGCTCCATGAAGAACACTGCAAATAATTTTGAGCAACAAAGCAACATGAGAAAATGCCTATCTGCTCTCAGACAATTTGTGAACAAAATAAATTACTCCCCAAACTCACATAATTTCAGGTCTTTTAGGATCTTTGCCACTGAAGTCAATGACAGTTTTGCCATCAACTTTGAAACAACAAAGCACCCAATATTTAACAGGAAAATATGCTCTCAATTTTTTTAATTAGTCTGAGTATCACAACCCATCCCAGAAGCACCCTGCCATCAACAACCATATACAGACCACCAGGAGCCCTGCTTAGAAAGTTTTTACCCTTCTCAGACCAA
>VZSF01008001.1:114682-117182 GCA_013398295.1 Chionis minor | reverse complement strand
AGCCATGGGGAACGATGCCAGACAGCCGTGGGAAGCGGTCCACCCTTCCCCATTCCCACCACTCTCCGTTCAGCTGCTCTACCATCAACCACAAGAATTTTGTCTTCAGCATAACGTGGGGAATTTGTCTCCTGTACTAATTTTGCCCCTTCTGCATGTAGAAACTTGAGAGCATTAGCAGTGCACAGGTGATGGGTCTATTCAGAATACTAGATTTTCCTTCTTTTCCTGGGTCTCAGAAAATCTACATTGTTGAGGAGCTTGTTACTGAATCAGGCACTTATTGTATGTACAGATTACATAAACAAGAAGGTCAATTTTGTTTCAAACCTATATGAATATGGTTCTGGGACTGAATTAACTACTGATTGAAAAGTTACACATTTTCAGCTAGCTAATCATATTTTATTTCACTGCATGCAGACAGCAGTGCAATGAAATTAGCTGTTTGTTTGTACATTTTGGAAAATGTTTTAACTTCAAGACTATAGAAAAAAACAGGAAAAATTTAACGTATGTCCAGGTGAGATTGCTAGGGTAAAAACAAGCAGGTGATCATAACTCAGCATAGCTCAACAGAAACTAAGTTGCTTCCTCCTGATTTTTGACCCTGCTCTTCCTTTCCTCGAAGTGTGATCACCGTTCCTCCATCGTGAATCTACAGTTTCAAAGCATAGCCTCAGCTCTCAGAGCGTAAAAACGATCCCAGAGATGTTGCATTTGCTTATCCAGTATAGAAATACAAATGCAAACACTTTAGCATGCTTTTCTCACATCGACTAACCAGTCAGAATACACACAGTAACGGTACTACTTTTTATGTAGAGAAGACAGGATATTTTATATAATTTCGGTCAAATTACATATTACCAGGTCGTATTTGTCTATGACAGTTGAATCCTACGTCAAGATAGGTGCTTTAGTATGTATATTGAAAACATCTGAATAATCCAGAACTACTCTGTTCTTAAGAAAGACATAGCTGTAGTAAAAAGGTATCAAAAATTATGAAACATTTGTCTGTGGGAGGGGGGAGGATAGCGGCACTTCCACAATCCCTTATTGTTCTATCATATCTAATCCTCAGTACCAGTGCCCATAATGATTCCCAACTGGTAGATGAACTACTTTGAACATCCCTGAAGCAGAATTGCTACCCACTAATGTATCAGCTAAATGTTAGAAGACTCCTAACTCCCCCATCTGTGTTTTGCCTCCCCGGAGGGTAAATACATTGAACAGTGATTCCCTTGCCTGGCACACACTTTCTAAACCTTACTGGCAACTGTTGTGATTTCCAGTCCAAGCAGCTCTGCAGTCAAAATCACCAGTTTTATATGCTGCAGGGAACTAAACACCTACCTTATTAAAATACTGCCCTCAGAACACACTGTAGTTATGTATTGCCACAGTAATTGTTACCGGTGTAGTGCTGATAATATTATGGATTACAGCTAATATCAGGCTATTGAATTACTACATGAATATCTTTTATAGTTAACTTCTGGAAATTTATTGGAATTAGGAATTTTATTTTTTTTATTTTAGGGGAAAGAGGTCTGTAAAAAGTAACTGTAAGCGCACTGCAGTGGAGATTTACTGAGCTAAAGAAGAAACTTTTTTAAAAAAAACCCAAACAAAATAAAACCCCAAACATCAAAATATTCTACCTGTTCTCTTCAGAACTAGTCATGTAGCCCAGACTCATATAACTACAGCTTATTTACAACTGGTTATGCAAAAGCCAGCAGGTCTAAGTATACAGCTAAAGGCCATAGGATCAGGCTTGAAAGACAAATATATGATATTTCTGCTTTTCATGTCATTTGCAGTTTAGCCACGTCCTTCTACTTTTTCTCATTACAGGCAACTTGCCTTTATTTTTCTTCAGTGTCCACTTGTCTAATACTAGGATAGTGTTATCACCCACTGCACCCTGATGTTTATTAATAATATCTCAATAAAATAATAATAAAGTCTAATTGAGAATCGCTTTTATCAACTTTGCTATATTGCCATCTATCTGAGGTTCTCAACAGCAAAGATTTAAATGTTTCATTTTATTTTTAACTTTCCCTTTTCCACATTTCAGTAATGTCAGGCAAAGAGGTATGGTTTTACTATCTGAACGAATCATGGTGTAGAATAATTTATGACTTAGGCTTGGGCTTTCAGAAAAGCTATTTCAAATCTTCGCTTTGATTTGGTTGTATCAAAACTACTCAAAATAACAGCAGTGGTTTCTTGGAACTAGAATATGTTAACTGTTCCTCAATATTTTTGAACTAATGGGTTATATTTTTTTTGCTAGGAAACTTTGTCCAACTCTCTGATCTTAATATACTGAAAAGGCCTGACCAGCTAACTCTATGTTACACTGAGGGTTTTAATCTCTTTTCCCCAAAATCCCACAAAAATCCACAAATACAAGACAGAGAGGCAAGCATTTTGTTTAATCATCCGTCTATTAATTCAGAAGTTTGAAGGGACTCCAGTAACT
>VZSF01008001.1:82182-104682 GCA_013398295.1 Chionis minor | reverse complement strand
AATGCACTGTGTTAGTGGATTAGTTGGGTTTTAGGCAAGTTACAGGAGTATCTAGTGCATGCACTTGATCCGCTAAAAGAAAAGAAAGCAAAAAGAAATGCGAAGTTACCAAAACCATTATAGACATTACTTTAACAGAACATTTCAACACTGCTGAATGCTTACATCCTCTCAGCTATGTCCTTTTCAACTCTTTTCTAGCCCATTTGTTTCCAAATACCTACCTACCTTCACCCAGGTGAGCAGGTGCCACTGACCCACGTGACCACAGTCACTAAGCACATTGCTTTCCTACGGCTGCTTGAGTCGCCCAAAAATTTTGCACTTGCCAAATCACAGCCCGCTTTTCTCAGCTTCATTGTTTTTCTGCTTGCTGTTCAGTATTTAGAAATCTTAATCTTTAGAGAAATTAGTTACGGTAAAGAACGAGAAGAGAATGCGGGAAATACAATTTAAACGAGCTCATGCCTTCTGCTTAAGCTCAAAGAAAGAAACCCAAACTTTGGAAAGGCACTTTGCAGGTGAAGAGGAAAAATCCTGCATTGTGTCTCTGGAAACCAGAAAACAAGTGACACTTTATCATGTTGTCCTATCTCAGACAGAACCAGCGTGGATGAAGCTGGCCAGTCCACTTGCTCCTCTCTCTCTCTCTTTCTGAAATCGCTAATAAAGTTTGAGAGGGGTTATTTTTAAAGCAGCTCTTAGAGCGTTCCAGCTCACTACTGTCAGCTTCAGATCTTAAATGTAATTTGATTTATAATTACATTTTAAAAACTAGCATTAAAATAACATTAGAGGGGTCATAATCTGAACTTTTTAATAGTTAAGCACGTAGCATAAATTTAGAAATGGATCTCCAACAGGATTCATCTGGAACATATTCTGACCGAATTCCTTCCTTCGACCATTTCAGTACTCTACTGAAGCTGGTGTGCCAAGAAGCCATTGTGCAGCCCTGTATTTCAGTGTTGTTTCAAATGTAAACGGATTGAAATACACTGCCGGACATTTGTTAGTCGAAGTCTTTTCTTGCATTATAGTCAGGCCCGTGTTTGTAAACACCGACGGGTGAGAAAGTGCCAGAGAATCTGGCATTCAGCTTCTGCACCGAAAACACGCATGTTGCATCCCTCGCAAAATCCAGCTGGCTCCCTCGCTCCTGAGCTTTGGAGTGGCTTTAATTTTCTTAGCCTCTGCGGCACAGATTGATTGAGGGGCCTTGACTCCGAGGAACTACTCAAATTGGGCAAGTTACGCTCGTGCCAGCCGAAACGCGTGTACAGTGAAAAAGCAGTGGTCCCCACAACTGTTAATACATGGGTGTCAGCTGAGAACTACCTGTCCTCCCAGCTGTGCAAACAACTCAAACTGGCATTCAGTGAATTTTACATTATTGTGCCGCTAACTGCAAGCCTGGCACCTCCTGAACGCAAGATGGGGTTCAGATGGGACACAGGCTCATTGCAAAATTTGCCTTCTTCTCCAAGTCCGACCTTCCGATAAGAAAACGTCCCAACTAATCAGTTCCACACTGCTTCCTGACTACAACTGCAGAGGCAAAAGGCAGGCAAGGAATTCAGCTTCCAAATGCTAGCGATAAAGCAAATGATCTAGTTTAAATTAAAAAAAAATAAATAAAAAAAAAGGGGCTGTGCCTTAAAACCAAGTTTGAAATTTTATAGGCTTTTACTCCATAATTTCTACTTGAGCCTTCTGTTATTTTTAAACAAATCTAATTTCTTACAGCTGTGAAATTTACATTTTAAGAGTGTCTAGTGGCCATGTGCATTAATTACTTTATTGTAATATTTTAATGAGTTTGGGGTGCAACTCTGAAAGAATCCTGCTGAATCCTTGTTTCCCCACAGAATTACACTGGAACCTGATTGAATCACAACCTCACACACCCCGATCCAAAACCTGATGGACGTGCACAGTATTTTCAGTTGTCTTATAAAGTCCCTGAACTTTAAAACTGGCTCCAAATTTTAGGACTTCTCATCAAGCTAGCGCTACCCTGAGTCAGGAGCAGAGCTAGGCTTTCAGAAAATTTGTATTTAGAGCTGAACTTGCTTCTGAGCCTGATCTGAATGGAAACAGGCAGCAAAATACAAAATTCAGCTGTGACAGCTAACATTTGGGCCAACCTTGTTCTTAATGACACTTACGCAATGATGCAAGTGCTTCCATCTTCATATATATGGCATAAATACATTTAGAACTAAAAGATTAAACCCCCAAAAGAGTACCTAAATTCACCAGGGAAGATTGGAAATGCACTACTGGAAGATTTCCACTTTGTGCAAAACAGTTGAAAAGCCTTACAATATCTATACTTCTGCCACGGTATTCCCTTTATGGATTTTGGTGGTTTGTGTCATACTAAATTATTTCTTCTTCATCTGTGAGTGTGCATAAGTAGCGGTGGGAGATAAGTAAAAGGAGACTGTTTGTTCAGGTGGTTTTCAGCCAGGACTTCACGTCTGTGCTTGCAACATTGCAGGTGTAACTACTCATTGGATGGAGTACTCTTGGGGACGGAGGCAGAAACCTTCAGACCACTGAGGATCTCTGCAAATGGAACTGAAGAGATAAACCTTCTCACAGCATCTAAATGCGCTTTAATTCTTTACGAATAAGCTAAAGATGCAAACCCATAACCCACTGAACAATGAGTTCAAGAACAAACACAGATGAACGCAGGAAAAGTGGGGCTGACTTTGAGTTGACGGCGGCAAGAGTAAGAGGTCCATGGGTTGTCAAGTGCAGCTGCACACGCTGCACCCACAGAGTCGCGCTTGGAGATCTGACCATTTATGTCCACAACTCTCACCTCTCTTTGCTAGGGCAAATGCAGAATTGTAACTTCAATGAACTCCTCAGCTTTTAAAAAAGCATGTTTTTAAACCACTTACAATAAGAGCAACAGTTATTATTCAGAACATGCTTTTTATCAGATTGAAGATAAACTTTATTATAACTGGTGGAGATGGTATCAATGATTTGTGGTCTTTGAGAATTCTGTAATGAGAAATGGTAATCTGTCTTGGGGCAAACAATATTGTTCTGTTTACTATGCAATTAACAATATTAAGTCAAGATTCTATAACTGATAGCTGAAAATAGGGGTGAGTAGGAAGAAAGTGGAAGCACTGGAAACTTTCACAGGACAATTATGTGAGGACTATAAATTATTTATGGTGCTTTAGCCTGACATTCTCTCTCATCCTCACAAAAATGTTCCCCACTGCTCCAGAGATGTCCACTGCAAAAGTATCCAGACTGTAAGCAGTTTGGGGCAAAGCCAGAATCTCCTTGTTGCAAGTACAGAACGTACAGGATAATGCAGTAATTTCATTTTCAGAAAAGCAGCAATAAAAATCACAAAAACAACCCAAAATAGTTTTACTTTGGAAAAGGTATGATAGTGAACCAACAAGAATGACAGAAGGAGAATTGAGACCTAATCTCTGATTCCTGGCAAATATGGAGTAAAATAAAGACAGAACAGCTCCCTTCCATTTAATTGCTTCTTTGATTTTATAGACCGAGTCCCATACCTTTGTGTGACCAAAACCCCGTACTTCTTGTTTACTCTTAGATCAGCCTTAAGCAACCACCATATGGAGCCGCAAACACCGCAGACGAAGCAGAAACAGTCCTTAACTAACGGTCAGAGGAAATTGTGTTGGGAGTCAAGTGGGGCCACTTTTCAAGCGGCTGGTTAAGACCAGGGCTGACCTGTAATGGAGCTTCTCTGTAAAACAATATGATTTTTACTTTATGTTATAAAGCACAGAACCATAAATAGGACTGACCGCAGAAGTCTCACTGCCTTTTTCTATCCTGTGCGTTAGCTGCACACGTGCAGTCCAGCCCTTCTGGCCTTGGTTCTGCAGGTTTTGAGGGAACCTCAACTGGAACTCAGGCAGAGCTACGGCACTGCACTGTTGCAGTGCACAGGCAAGACCTATGAAGCGCTAGGGTCTTTCTCGCTAAATCAATCTTAAAAAAAAAAAAAATAAAAAAATCAAATTATCGTATTCTTAAACTAGCCAATTCCATTTTGTAGCTGTCTGGAAATGCGATGCTCCACAGAGAGCTCCATTGCACCCAGCAGGCAAAAGCCACATTTAAGACAGCACGACACACAGCGCTCCGGCAGCCAGGATGCCACACTGAAGTGAGGGCTGCCAGCAGCCTTGCCGCCCCTCTCCGGCACCTCTCGCCCATAAAGGATCGGTGCCTTAAATTCCCATATACCGCTGAATAATAACCTCTGGCTGATCCAGAAGATTAGCAGCTTACTGCACCTTTGTTCTCTGCCTTCTTTTAAGATGAGCAATGAATGACACCACAGCAGGCATAGCCCTCCAGCACAAAAGCTAACAAAATTGTAGGCTGTTTTAAGGAATGACATAAAACTTAACAGAGAGTTTTAGAAGGGTATTCCTACACAGAATCTCTGTATAAAGCCCTCCATGGAAGGGCTTTCAAATTCTCTTTACTTTCCTGAGCATCACAATGCAAAATCAGCACCAAATGTCTGCAAGAGCAACCTCTTTAAAGCTGATAAAAATACAAACAGTTTTAATAAAGCATGCAGTAAATTTGGGGGCTTCCTTTGCACAAGATAACACCGAATCAAAGAGTTCCATAGCAATAAAACAAACAGATACAGTAAAATTAAATGGGAGGAAAAAAATTATGGGAGTATAAAACTTCATGTTCCTGTTCATAATATGCCAGTGATTGGTGGAAGTTATGCACAATCTTTTACTTTTTAAAAAAAACTACTGTTTTGAGGAGAAACGCTCAGTAATTGTTATTTATAGGGCTTAATTCCTTTTTCTGAGGAGGTCCTGGGTCTGTCATTGTTCATTGCTATTGTTCACAATTTACTCTCAGATTAAGAACTTCTCCCACACTAATAAACAGGTATAATAATTTTCTCCAGAGAGCAATTTTTTCTTTCAGTAATTAGCCTACTTAAATATTTTAATGGAACTACTGACGTACAATAGCACAAAAGGTCCTCTGACCATAATATAAAGTGAGAGATGAGATTCCTAAAAACTTTTTTATGAAGGAGGTCTAGAATTTACAAAATCTATCAAGCAGACAGCTCTCAAACTATTTTTAAAGGTCATAAATTAGGTACTCTCTTAAATGTAATTCAATCATCCACTGTTATAGTAGCTTGATTCTATTAGTTGTCCTATGCATTTTACAAAGCAGAACTCCATTAACATTATTCACTTATAGTTTCCCCTCTATAAGTGGATATTCTGCTCAACAGGCTTTAAATAGATTTTTTTTCCCCCCCCCCCCCCGAAATTGCTATTAAGCATACTTCTACTCAAAGGGCAAAGTAGGCATAGGATTATGCTTGTACTTCATGCAAAGGATACATTTTCAGCAATCAGAACCACATTCCTATGAAGTAAAAATACTCTACATAAGCCGATTGTTCCTATCCTTCCTAACCTTGCTCAATAAGGACTCTATTCTGATCTTTTGAGTTACACACAAGTTTTCCAATTTGGCTGAATAAAGGTATCTTGTTGGGCAGCTTGATGAGCATATTCTGTGTCTCAAGTTCTGACCTTGGCATGTTCAAGGTGGATCTCAAATATAAGATGCTGCTCGGAGGGGAAAAAAAATATTTAAATTAAAAAAAAAAAATCTGTCTACCACAGATCATTCATCTCTGGTTTCGTGATATTTTCACTGAGAATTCTGAACAATTCCAATTCACTCTATTCCGAACAATATTGAAAAATACACAAGTACATGCAGAGGAGCTTAGTGCTGGGCCACTTATCCCATAGCCAGTCTCAAAGGATCTCAGCCACCTTGTGACGTTGAGCCACGTGCCACAATAACCTGGCACCCAAAAAGACCCTGCCCATTGCAACGGTGTAGTTGCAACAGCACAATCTGTACATAAAAACGTGTATGTCTAGAGAGCCAAGTCCTCCTTCAGCTGGTTACCATATTCTATGTTCACGTCTTACTTCTTAAAGCGGGACAGATGGCAGAAATCGTACACTGTTGTTCTTTTCATTGGCCACGCCAATCCCAGATAATCAAGTCAGTCAGTCAGTCACCAGCCGATACGCTTTTCTCAGAGGAAAGGGTAGAATTTCATCTGACCACTGAGCTTCAGCTTGCACTTGAGGTTCTAATTTTCTTCTGGTCTTAGCCCATTTCTGTCTCGCTCTGGCACACACTGCCCTAGTAAGTACATTTATTACCTCAGTAATTCCTCTGGGGGCTGTCTTACTTTCACTTTATATCTGGACTCACATAAGCATCTCCCCATTTTACAAGAAAACATTTATTAGCCTCTGATAGGAGTTTCCTGTTCCATCATGCCGAATCCCATTGTCTGTTGTTCTTCAAAAGCAGGCTAACAAGTTGCACGCTCCAGGGCGGCTCTCACTTGTGGCACGCAAGTGCTGGCAGCGCGGCGCAGGCGTGGGGAAGGCACGGGGGGGTGACCAGGCGTTCCGGGTTCTCGTCTGATCCCCTTGCCAAACTCTCGTTCCACTGACCACACACACACAGCCATAGGGACCCTGACACTCTGGTAGCCTTCACCCAGTGGCACTGGGTGGCCCAGAGATTTCTAGGATGCCCCATTCACGCTCCTCGTTCACACCCTTGGGACCAGTGCAGGAAGGGACTGTGAAAGTGAAACTCTCCTTCACCCAAGGGTTACTCAGCTATGAGGTTGACCTTATTACTTTGGGACACTTAAACAGTAGCAGGAAAGCCCCTAAGATCACCAAAAAAGGGGATTTCTTCTGTAATTTCTCCACTTCCCAGCTAATTATCTTACTTGAGAACTGCTCATGGGTTTTTTGCCCGGTAGTTTTGGATCATCACTGCGTATTCCTGTTTCTCCAGGTCCACCCTGCAAAACTCCTCAGTGTAGCAACTGTTTGGTAGGGCTGGTGCTGTCAAAAAACCACTCAGCCTTCCAGTGTTACACAGGAGACTTTGGCCATGATATCTCCCCCCCAACCACAGCACAGTCAGATCATCAGAGGAGGTAAAAAAGTCTAAATGCTAGCAAATAAAGTTCCATGGAGTTACCCCAGCTGAAGGTCTGGACCCACGCTAGGGATAAGAAAAAGATTTCAATGCATAGGCTGACTTACAAGAAACCATGCGAGGTTTCTCATCCATATCAGCCTGCTATTCTTCACTTCTGTGTAACCAGACAACATTTGTATTCAGCTGCTCACTTATAAATAAAAAACATTTTTACATGGGTGGACTGGAGTGGCGCCTCCCCCCCCCCCCCCCCCCCTTTCAGTTCCCATTATTTTATATATTACACACATGTTCTGTCAACGAAGCTCACTTTGTTATCTGAAACATCTGTGGTACCCTGCTGTGGAGAAGGCCAACATTGCTGCTGCTGTTGCTGCCTGTCTTTATTAGCCACTGATTTGCTGATGTAGTCCTTGGCCGGTGTGCAGCGCGCCGCTTCACCTCCCTAGCGCCGGGGCTGCACAACAGGAACAACGGGATTCTGTGAACTGGCAGAGAGGTCCTGTTGGTTCACAATATGGCAGTTACCATCTCTATGAAGAGGCGAAACCAAGGTTTCATACGTGCACTCATGCAAGCACCGATTTTTATATTTCTGAAGAAATGTACGGGAATTTATAGGCAAGCTGAAAGGACAACGCCCTTGCACAGAAGGTCTGTGCCCATCAGAATCAAAGGACACCCTACTTGAGGCTCCCACAAAGTCTGGCTGTTGAGCAGCTGTAACATTTCTTATTTTTTGGCCAAGTGAAAAGTTACTTAGATTGGTCTCTCAACTTTATTTTCAGGTGCTTTCTACCAGCGTAGTCCGGACGTGCTGCACAGTGCCGTGAAACTCTCTGGGATGTACTATTACTATAAAGATTATTACCTAAGGTACAGAAGTTGTATGGATTTCTTATGGAGCCATGACAAGATTTTAAAAGATCAACTTAAAGATGAAAAATCTGTCTACGTTTCTTAAATAACATTTTTAGAGATAAGATATTTGGGTCACCTGATAGTAAATAAAGCTATTTCTATATATTTTATACATTTAGTTTCTGCTGACAAGAGCACCTTGGTATAATCAGCTTAACCATTTCCCCTCTGAAAAATCAAAACCATCTTATCTTTATATGGATTTCTTATGCATGAGATGAGTGAAATATATGCTCCATTTAAGAATGTGAGAAATATGATGGTAAACCACAAAACTTAACAAGAACAACTCACAAAAACACTCGCATAGACCAGATTTCCAGCTGATGGCGTTCCACTTACGGGTCTACTGTTTTAAGAAACTGCTCTCTAATACAAAGATAAGACAACAAGAAGTTAAAGGCACTTCCCTTCCTTTAAAAAAATGATTTATCTATGACATAAAAACCTGAGCTCAGTTCTGAGTCCCGTAGGTAAACTCAAACCAGCTTTTTGTAGGTTTTCCTGATCTCCCAAGTACTCTGGGCCTGATTCAGAGAATAATTATGGTATGGAAACATCATGCAACTGCTGTCACAGATCTTTTACATGCAAGTCAATGTGCATGTGTGTCCAATTCAAGATTCAAAATTGAAGACTTATGTGGAGATAATTATAAATGAAAATGAAACACAGCTTTTGAAAAAAACAGCCCATTTTCTTTATAAAATAATTGATCACCTAGCCCCAGTAGGAAGGTTCAAAAGTTGCTATATAATGAAGTGCTAGTAGAAAGCAGCTTGCTGTATCTTTCAGGAGCAAGACCATGATGACAAGAAAAAAAAAATCAAGAAAATAAATGCCACAAAGGCACCTCTCTCCTCCTCACCTCCCTTTTGCTTGAAGCATTACTTACTTTCAAATTTGTTTTATTTATATTACACAGCATTAGTACCCCCAAACCAGCTAAATTCTGTGCAACCATAGGAAGCATCTTTCCGTATTTAAAATCCGAACCACATTTCCCACGTTCTGAAAATAACTGCGATGTCATGGCAGAATATCACTGGTCTCCCAAATAATCATTGGATTACCCAACTAACAACCTGGTGTACGGTAGAACAAGCCTCAGAACTGTTTTCTAGCCTGTTTTTACCCATATTCAACAGGGAACTGATCTGATAGTCACAGGTTGTCCCCCTGCTCCAAGTATATCCTCAGAGAGAGGAAGGAGATGGCGCACTGTTGCTACTGCCCCCACTTACTAAGGATTCCCTTAGGGATGGTATTTCAGATCCTCTGGAGGCCAGCGAAGTCACAGATGCTTTCCACTACCAGAGCAGTACAAAGTACCTGAGCAATAGCAAGGATCTGATCATAAACTTACAAGATTGTTTTTATTTGAGGGAAAGTGAAAGGAAGGAATAAAATTAATGTATAAGCATAAACAAGCCCAAAACTTGGAAGATGAACTGAAAAGACAATTATCTTTATAAATTTTAAAACTGCAAACAGATTCATGCAGGACAATTTTCCATCTCTCCAGATCCTTCTGCAGGACATATGCAGAAGAGAGCTTCGAGTTAGCATATTTCTTTAAATGAAGCTTTTTCCTAAGATATTTATGATTGAGGGAGAAAAACAAAAGTGCAATACTATGTTGGAATGGTAGTAATTTCTCTTGTACCCTTTGTGTATGTCACCGTCTATTGTTACTCAGTTTTTTAACATTCATCTGAATATTTCATCCATGCAAAAATTAGTCCCAGCATCTTTTTTCTAAATAATGTTTGGCGGTCATTGCTTCACAACTGCAAACAATCCTCTATTGCTATTGAGTGCTACAGTCAGGCTCGTTTCACGCTGGAGGTTAGAATCTGATCCTAAGTCCATTAAATCACAGAGTCTTTTTTAAAGTTTAATCTTGAGAGGATTTGGGTTGTAAACAAAGGACACTATACATGGGGAAAGAAACAACAGAAAACTATGAACTTATGACTCTAATATAACCCCGAGTTCAAATTTTGTGTGTGATTTAGCAAGAAAATTTTGAGCTTTCGACAGCGGCGCACACGCCCTGGCATGTGGGCAAAGCTAAACTGAGCAGTGATGCTCACATCCAAAACACACATATGGATCCCATTTTACTACAGACGTGATTCTTCATGTGCAAAACATGTGTATGACTGGTTTGCTTTGGCTTTTTAAGATGTGCTTCTTTTGTGGGGGCAGGGAGTAGAGAAGTAAATAAATAATTTGTGTGGTACCTGAATATACATTAGCTATGAAGAGACCAGCCTGGGATTCAAGGCCAGGCAAAAAGCCTGTACTTCAGCTGAAAGTATCAATTTCAGGAAACAACCAAATGCCAACAGTGAGAAACTTAGTCCACTACAGCTTCTGCAACACGTTAA
Organism: Chionis minor; assembly: GCA_013398295.1. NCBI lineage: Eukaryota > Metazoa > Chordata > Aves > Charadriiformes > Chionidae > Chionis > Chionis minor. The sequence goes on along the minus strand of VZSF01008001.1, from coordinate 94,306 downwards.
TCTACCCCACTCTGTAATTGCTAGATAGGAAAGGGAAAAAGGGCTCCAGATGCTAATAACTTGGAAGTGGTAATTAGAGAAGTCCACATTACCGCCGCGAGACTCCCATCTTCCCTTGATTGCCAAAAAGAAAGTTTTGTCCGGTGGGTCTCCTTCTTGATTCCAAAACATGCAGCATTTCTGTGCTCCTAAGCTGCATCTCCTTCTCACTGAACACATCAACAGGAGCTCGACTGGACCTGGAAAACTTTTTTTTACCTTCTCCAACACCGGAGGATGCCGTATTTCCCATAGAAAATGTAGGAAAACATTCACAAGGTTATAAGGTGACCTAACAGGGAAGTACCACAAGCCTCAAGTTTTAGCTATACAGGATCAAAACTGCCTCCCACAGCCCCAGTTCGAGTATGAGAGAAAACAAGAGAGTCGTGTCCCCCCCTTGCTTTATAGGGTAACTAACAACTTAAAAGGCTCGTTGAGCATTTATAAACTCTGGGACCAGAGAGACAAAGTAAGTACGGAAAGGGGCTGAACATCGCATGAGAAAGTAAAAGGAGAAATACACTTATCACAAAGAGGGAATGCATTTGTATTATTGTATTGAAATAGCACAAGGCTACAATGACAGGCTATAAATTTTCCTCTTGGACTGTAACCAATATTTTCCATTTCAAGTAACAACAATGTAAGAAAGAGAGACTCAGAATTAATAGAAATTATGGATGTAGACTGGTAGGTACTTAGGTGAAAGAGAACCTCAAATTCGGGTATCATTAAAGGAGAAAAGGTTAACTAACCCTTTGAGCAACCCTTGGATCCATTTACACTGCTGACAAACTGACCAAAAAAGTATGCTTATGTTTCACTGATGATGTCCATCTTTATAGTTCTCAGATTCATGGCCCAGAATGTTACGGTAAATTCTTGGCAGTAAAAAACATGTTTTTATATCCCTGAAATTTGACATCACACAGAACACTGAACCTAATCTATGACTCCAAATAATAATAGCAGCAATGGTATCTACGTGGTTCTGCAGTGAAGAATTGTTACAGAATTTCTCGATTCTACTGCTTCTTATTTGATACGTCATTTCATTAAACAACCATCAGTTATTGAATATTAATAATTTGAAATGAGTGATGCACCTTAAGATATATATTCACAGACTATTAGTATTTTTCTTAACCGTTCTGTTGCTGTAACTGGCTATTGAAATATCGGCTGCTCATTTAAAAAAAAACAAACCAAAGAAATCAAAAAAACCCCAACCAACAAACAAGCTAGCAAGCAAACAAACCAGGACTGAACAGCAAGGAGACTGGTTAGCCAAAGCCAACATACATTAGCAAAGCTGAGTCCAGAAGATGAACAATGTCTCCTCCATTTTAAGTCCCAATCCTACATTTGTTTAGTGCATGTAAATCCCTGTGATTTTCTAACAGCTCCATTGAACTTTGGGAGATAAGTCTTATAACTGAAACTAAAGTTGACAAGTCCTTTTTCTTCCCTACGCAGACTTCTAAAAGAGACAGACTGTGAATATTGTAAAAAAAAATAAAATCAATGCAAAGTTATTTAGCACAGGTGTTCCTCTTATTGTGCTACATTTGGAAAGCCCACACATTCAGCGCACCTTCAATTCGCACACCCAGCTGCGTGAGGTGGTGGTCTATTGTTAGCTTAGAGGTTTGCAATAAAAACCATGAAGTAATATTGGCAAGCTCAGGAGCTGGGTGGGTTTTTTTTTTTCCTTATGATGTCTCCCTGCATCTATTTATCTAGTTCTCCTTGCTTTGTTTCTGCTTTTATATTCGGCATATTCAAAAAAGGGTCAGAATAGGTTTAAAAGATGTAATGCCACGCTCAAGCCTTTTGAACACTAAGAGAAAACCTCAAAAGGTTCACGCATAAGGGAACAAAGATATAAGGATAGCTTTGAACCTGAGGGGCTCTCTCACTGCAAGCAAGTGCACTGCCAGCATGTCACAGGTGTACACCACATGAGCAAGTGAAAAAATAAAATGCGATTGTGAAGGGGTGTGATGCTGACGGGTCCGAGTCCAGAATGCATTAATCCCAGGGTGAACGTGTGCATCTGTTAGATATTTATGTAGTTCCTACTAGTAGTTTGTACAGATAGCTAAGCAGGTGAACGTCAACAGCTTTGAAACCATATGTTAAAGGGGGCTGTGAGATGGCACGAGAAGGCTATCAGGCATTACGGGTCTGACAAGGGAGGGCAGACACCTACTGACTGTAATATTGCCCTGGTTAGTCAGGTCTCCTGGGCCCTACATCAGACTCCTGCTGATTTTGCCGCGCGACACTGGGGCAAACGACTAAATCTTCCTCTCCATTCCTTCCATCCTTAAACCAGAGATACTAAATATGACGCCAGAATGACAATTTTCTTTCTTCCGTCACTAATTGCTAGCTTGGGAGGGGAGGGGGCAGGGAGAAGTCTTGGGGTTTTTATATTATTATTCCAAAGGTTTGTATAAACCACAGTTGTGCTAAAACAACAATTTTTAGATGCTGACTTGAGTTTGTTGGAAGAAGATGGAGTCAAGATCTCTGTCTCCTAGTAGTTACAGGAACACACTACAGTGGAGGACAAGTCCTGTTCCTTTGTCTAATTCAGAGTCTGTTTCATTCTTGGTTTTGTATTTTAACTCCAAGTTGCTCAGACTCGGGAATGGCATGCATCGGAACATGGGTCATCCTATTTCCCAGGTCAGTCTCCTGACCACCAGACTGTACACCTAGCAGGTATATATAAGCACGATTGAATCCAATGTATTTTCAGAAAGAAAAAAAAAAAAAATCAGCTTTAAGAAAAACAGTGCACTTCCCCAAAGTGACATTTTGTCTATAATGTTTACTTTCTCCACGAAATATCCTCAACAAGGAACTGTGAGAATTCATTCATCTTTGAATGAATTTATAAAACATGCTGAGAGGTCTCCAGCTGAAATGTGTGATTTTTTTTTTCTATGATTAGCAGAGTACTAGAGTCCAAAAATTGTTAGTTTGCACACCACTTTAACCTAGACCACTTGGTTTCTGCTACCATACGTGACTTTAGGAAATGAAAGGAAAACTGTTTTTCACATTGAATGCTGAGTTTCTAAAGGAGGTCTGTTAGGAAAATTTTCCTTCAAATTAAAATTTTCTGTAAAATGGAGAAAACAAATCTCTCAAATCCCCTCCACTTCAAATAGCCTAGCAACTACCTTGAACCTTCAATGGTTCAAGTTACTCTCAAAGGTAGCTTTGGAGCTCCATAAGATCCTGTTGCTAGAGGAGTAATTCCACCTTTGAAAAATGTTGGTGTGACTAAGTGAATTCATCAAGAGCTGCAATTTCATTAGGTCCTCAATAGTTCATATGCATATACAGTGCTGGAGAAATATGCCTTCCTCCCTCTTTTGAAGTATTATGGCCTCACTGAAAAACATCCAGGGAGGACCCACCCACAGGACATGGGTCTCGTAGTTTAGCGTTGTCCAAGGTCTACTCCTAAACATTACCAGTTCATAGGAAATCCCATGAATTTCAACAGCTCCACTAAGACTGCTGCTAAGTGCTTCTGAAAAAATCTAATCACACCTCTCCATCCTCTTGTATGTCTATCTCTTACAACATCAGAACACATACTCTATAGTAGCCCTTCTCAATTTATTTCCCCCATCCTTCCCTTCCCAAGAGGATATTATTCATAGCCTACTCCTTCACAATGTAATTAGCTTGTTCCAGTCCTTAGAAATGAAACATTCGCCCTTTCTTTTGGCCCAACCCTCAAGAACCTCTTGCAAGGGTCCTCTTGTAGCTCACCACCCCGCAGGGTGAGGAAAGACACACCATAATTGCTCTACACTTGGTATCAAGAGAAAATAATCACACTCGCCTTTTCTTACTTTGCTTTACTTTAAATGAAGCACAGTTAATAAAGAAAGCATGTCTGTAAAGTTGGTGGTTTACCAGAGACCCACCACCTTTGTTGCATGAGGCCCCTTCGAGCGCCCTGCAGGACTCCCCTACTCCAGCACCTGGTCTAGCATGGGCAAATCTAGGTCTAGCATCGCAGTTGCACAGCTCCACGGAAAGGGAAAAGTCATGAATGACATCTCCACTGTGTATTAGAAAATATTAATTGAGATTTTTAATTTGGGGAGATGCACATTGCATGGCATCTATAAAATATGCCCCAAAAATTCTCAGGAATACAGCTCAAAGAGTTTAATTAAAATTGAGTAAAATCAGCCTCTCATCCTTCTGTTTAAAAAATGAGAATTCATTTATTCAGCTTAATTCAAAGATTAAATATGATTAAAATTTCTATAAGATGTCTAGCTTTTCTGAAATAAACTGCAGTGACCATCAAAATATTGATAGTCATTGGTAAATTACTTCTGGTGTTTAATCAATGTTATTTTTTTATCATCCAATTTTTTCTTGAAGTCAGCTTCTAACACTAAACTACATTTCATCAAGGTTGGTAAAATGTTTAGAAAGGAACAGATGTCAGAATATGGGGATTGCCAATAACACTGATGGAAGCCAGTAATTTCTTTCCTGTCCAAAGGCAAAAGAATGAAGAATAATCTAGACTGTATAGAATAATACAAGATTTACTACAACATTAATGGCTATAAAAAGTAAAAGTATACAAAAGCTATCTCCATTTTTTTCAAGCCATCACTAAGGGCAGTGTTTTTCAATTTGAGACCATTTTTACTGGAAAATGAAAGGTCTATGTATTCTTAAACCTTTAAATATCCATAAAACACAGATAAAGACACAGGCTAGCGTTAGTTGCTTCCAAATATACTTGTATATTAGTCTATTGTGTAAGTTAATAATTTTGCCAAATTTCAAAAAATGTGGATGCAATCTTTCCTTTAAGAAAGCTGCTCAGCTTGTTATTTACAGATTGTAACATTTACATAAGAGTTTGGTTTAACAAGAGATATAAATATAGATAAAACCCTTAGGACTTCATTCTTTAAACTGCCCTCTAAAAATCTGCCCTACAATTTGCACACTGAATTTTGTGCAGACTATTCTTGGAAGCCTTTTGTGAATTAGGGAGAACTGACTCGAAACAGGGGCTGGTTAATCACAATTTTGCAAATTGTACGTAGCAATCATCCTCACATTGTGAAATTCAGATCTATAAAATGCTGATGTTTTAAAGCTGAAAAATAAATAAGCTAAGTAGGACTACTTTGCTAAGAAAAAAAAAAAAAGAGTATAAGACCCCTTGCAAAGAAATCCTTAAAATAAAAATAATGACAATAAGGGAACTGGCATCTTAAGTAAAGGGAAGGGCATCTCCACTCCATATCTCAACTGCAAGCCCACCCTGGAAAAAGCGTTACCACCTGACTATTCCTGCCCTGGTCTCATATTGACACTTACCGGAACATACCAGGCAAATTCCTGCACTTCTAAGAATAAACCTGTGGGAGGTTTACTGTTTTAGAAGGATTCTGCATATTTGTCTACAATCTGGGAAAGCCCTCCAGTTGAGGAACGACTGGTGAAACTTCACTCATTTTCATGTGTCTGTCGCTGACTGTCATCTGTGCACCCAATCAAAGCTGCTTTGATTAAATATCAGGACAGTCACTCCAGTCTCAACTGCAGCAACACGGATACATGGATACCACACGTTATGACGCATGTTGAACGCAAACAGTCGAGAATAATAGCTGGCAGCTAAGTAGTTTGAGGGAGAAAGAGCAGAATTTATGTGGAAGAGATGATGCCTCAAAGAAGACTTTTTTGTTCTGCTTTCAAGCTGCGCTGATGTAACTTCATCAGCATTTAGAACAAAGCTGACTCAAGATTCTTTTCCACACAGGTTTTGCAGGTCCTAACGTTTAGTATAAATGAAGGTCTCTTTCTATTTATTTTCCCTTATCTGTTGCAGAAAGACCTTGCCAAACTGTTTTGAGCGTACAAGGATATGCTGAAATCCATGTAAAATATTTTCTGTTATCAATGTAATTATAATGACAAGAACTTTCCATTGGGGTTCAGCCGTGACACAGTGTGCGCTGGTCGCCCTCCTGCCATTCCAAGCCCCCTCACTATGGACACAAGTCACAAACAGTGGAAACTCTGTTTTCCTGATGTTGATCCTCCCCAAAGGTCAGGTTTCTTACCTCAAACATTCCAGCAGTTGCTTAGACCACAGTGCAGGAATTTTGTGTAACATTGCTTGCAGAAAGCAAATATTTATGTTAGTAAATACCATTAAAGTATTACTGTTATACAGGTATTCTCATTAGTAAACTGCTAAACATGGGAAAGAGAACTTTAAACTAAATGGATGGAAACATATTATATTTGTGTATTAAACAAACTTTACCATGTTACTTTACCATGCTAAGTGTTTTATCAAACATGAAGTCCAGCCATTAACTCTTTATATGGGAATTAATGTTTTTAGAAGCAATACAAATTCAGAATTCATGCCTTTGCTACAGAGGGTAAGCAGAGGCAGGAAGCCCTACAAAGAACAGAACAAACTGACATTACCAGGATTTCATACAAGTAATGGGCAAGAAAAAAGAAAAAGGAAAAGAACCCACAGGTACTTGACAGAGGGATGAAATACGGACATTCCCTTTGAATGGGAGAGGCTCACATTCAGGTCTGGCTCTGAGTAAGGCAGATCAGGTTCACATCATAAGTGAGTATCAGACTAGGTTATTCTAGTAGAGCACATTGACTCACTCGCTCCTATCCGGGCTCACTCTTTTGTTGTCCTCTTTCCTTTTTTAACTGGAGCAAGCATCTGACCTACACTTTCATCAGCACAAGTGAATGCCAAAAGGACACTGTCTAGGAATCTCTCTATAGATATATTATTTATTCAAACAGAACAGCTTGAGCAACCTTGGCCAATGAAACAGAACTTTTTAATGCCCGAAATCTGTACAGGATGAAAAGAAAACTCTCCTTACAGCTCCATCCCATGACTCGTGTTAGAACTGAGATCTACAGCAGTAGAGCTGAGCTGCGTCCTTCATCTCCTCTGCTTCTCACCTCAGACACCAAGTCTATGTCAGGAAAAGCTTCTATGTTATCTAACAGCTCAAAAATGGTGTATTTGTGTAACACAGCTGCAACACATGATTTCTCTTGGGATAAGGGAGCATGAGACACTGAAAGCAGAGAAGGCCTGCAAGTGGGAAGGAGTCTTTCAGAAACAGGATCTAGATTACACAAAGTTCCCAGAAAAACTCTGGAAGATTCTTGTTCATTATTTTGAAGACAACCTGCCTTTGAGTCCAGATTTACCAATTCAGGCTTTCAAACACACATTTCAATGGGTGCCGAGTTTCATTCACCATGCACGAAATCATCCTAAATATCACCTAAGCCATTTCACTCATTTGAGAAATATTGGTAGCACTGAACTTGCAAATACTGCGTATTTCAGAAATAAAATGTCCAAGACTAGATTTTTTTTTAAATTAATTTAACATAGTGAGGCCAAAAAAAGTCATTTATTCCATGCTTGTTAAATCCAGTTATGTCAGTAGGAAGCAAATGCTTCGCATCTTGTTTTTGTTACCTTCCTGAGTATTTCTGCTGAAGGATTTTATTTTTCCTACAGCCCAGTTTTTATTCATGATCCGAGAGCATCCTATTTTCTATTTGTTACTGTGTTTTAGGCAAAGACGTTTCAGAAACATAAAATTAATACATATTTGAAGTTCACAGCACTTTTTAAAAAAACAGTTATGTATCTAAGAGCCCAAACGGGACTCCAGCACCAGGTGATTTACAATCCCAATGCGTTGGGATTTTCATCAGCTCTCAGCATCACCTCCAAAATAGTAGCAGTCAGTGCAGGTAGGTCACCGTGCTGGTACTGAAAGTACAGCTGCTCTGCAGCAATTCATTCTGTATGTCTACCCAGACATTAGGATGTTTCCTGTCTGCACATGACTCCTCCTCTTCCTGGGAAGCTCAAAAAACTAAACCAGCTCACAGCATGTCAGCCTTTGGACGGATACATCAAGCACTCTCTCTTAACATTTCTTTACTGCTTGAGAAGATTCCACCTCATGGCTCTAACAAATCACACAAACTGCTTGGACAACACAAGCTGACACTACTGCAGCGCAAGTCCGGAGGTTCTGAGGGCAACACCAGGCATCTACTTGAGAAAACTGCAGGCAGTTGCTTTAGGAGCAGAGGAGAATGTTGCTTTAAAGTCCTCTATTTTATTATTACTACTACTTAAACAGGAGTATTTTGGAATTACTGAATCTGTCTGCTCAAAGCCAAACTCTTGCCAGATACTGCTGCCCACAGTACAGTCCAAGAGCAGCAGAACTTCCTGATGCTGCCTCTAAAGGTGAAGGGATATGGATCTTGACTCCATGAGCCAGAGACCCAGAGATACTGCTACCTAAAAACCAAATCCTCACACCCTCAGGAAGTAAAAAATAAAAAAATTCTACAAATCAGTGACGGGGTATTTTAAAATATCCTCTAATTCTCATAAGGGAAAAGTCTTGAAAATGTGTCTCTTTGGAGACATTTGTAAATATTTCTTTGACTACATCCACATGGGTGGGAGATCATGCCCTTAAAATTGCAGAATACAATAAGACCACCCAGAGGGACAAGGCCATATTCAAGCCATGTTGAAAAGTATAATGGGAGTAAACTTCAATTCAGAAGAGTGAGAGTAACACCTTCTCCAAAACAAAAAAAAAGATATTATCACACATGGTCGTGAGTTTCAAACTTTAAAAAGCTTTGACATTTTAAAATAATATACAGAGAAGTGTAATGAGACTAACCAAATCTGTTTTCTTCACTGTCCTTCTCATAGCCTAGTATCTCTTGAGTCATTGTATTTGTATGTTTGTGGCTATCTGCTGCCTTGGATGAACACATGGAGCTGTTCTACACCAACTGCAGCTGTGCGTGCTAACTTGGGTCATTTTAAACTTGGGTTTTTTGTAAACAATATTTTTAGGAAGTTTAAATCTATAATATCGGTGACTAGAAATATACAACACTAAATGTGTGCTGCATAAGAAAATTTGAGTAGACACTCGCAATTTACTTAGTTCCCTTTGAGGGGAATGAGAAAGATGCACAGTACTTTCGTTATCTGTCCCTAAGTGTTTTTTGTCAAATTTTGACTCTGCCACCATTCTTCAGTGACAGACATTAGGTATAACATTTTTTGACACAATGTCAATAGTGACATCAGTAATATTTGACACAAGGCACATTGGGGTTATTTGACACAGACAATTGGACAGCTCAGGGCACTGGAGATCCAACGCATAAAGAGTTTTACCTCCAAGTCACCAGTGAGTATCTAGCCCAGTGTTTTCTAACTGTTACCAACTGATGGCTCCTCAGAGCCTTATGCAGAAGGAGTTTGGGTGTATTGAACAGATGTCCAGAAAACAAAAATCAACACAATAAATTACATTAATCTGTGCCCTATGTTGAAACACCATGGAATGAATAGCCAGCAACAAAGCTATTCTTCTACTGCTATCTGTAATTCCTTTTAAAAATGGTTGAATCCCAAAGGAGAAACGAGAGGATCAAATGAGTCAGAGAGCAGTACAGCTCTAGTCTCCTGAATAAGATTTCTGTCTCAACAGCTTTCAGTCCCATGGCTTTCATTAACAGTTAAATATACTTATGGGAAAATACAAATGTGAAATGTTACTTTCAATGATGTGTTTTCCAAATATTTCACAATTGGCTAATATACAGGACTCACAAATGCTGAGCAGAAACAAAATGAATTACATATATGATCACTCTGGAGTTTCCTGGAGTGCCACAGTCCTGATTAAATAAAGCACTTCTACCTACATCCAATAAAAGCACTCATCTAAGAGCCGAGTCTTGCAATATCTATTAGGCACCTGGCTGAGCTCCCAAATCCTGTGTTTGTCCCCAAGGTCCATTACACAAAGCCTGGAAGTTCTGGACATGGGCAAGAAGAGGTGGTAGTGCTGGGCACATATGAACCTACCTGGACCTACGAGGACAGTCACCTGCATAAAGAACCTAGGTGCTGGGAGACTTTTACATTACCAAGCATTGCACCCAAAGATTTAGAAGTCTAAATTCCACTGAGTCTTTGTATAGCATATGAATCCTCTTTTGGAGCAGACATTTTATATTTTTGTCTTATTTTAAGGTTATGCTTACGTTCAAACACCATGCAACTTCACAGGACTAGGACTTCTTTAATGAACAAGACTTTTTTTTTTAAAGAGTTAGGAGCTAAATGCCTTACTTATAGACTAGTTTAAAAAAAAATGCAAATACCAAATCAAAGTTAATACATGTGCAGTGTGTTCCTATTTTATATTAATTTTGAAAAGAGGATCCACAACAGCCTGTTTATCGCAGGAAGTCATCAATATGACCATGTGTTCAACGGGAGAATGGTGTTCAATCAATAGCTAGACCCAACAGTTGGGCTACCCTCAGATTCCCTGAAATACTTTTATTTACTTATTTTAAATTAGACTATTCTAACTCCCAAACAGACTCCTTCATTGTTCTGCAAATTGTGGTTTCCCTGAAAAAAAGAAAAAAGCCATCCTAGCTGGGAATCAAAATACATGAAGCATATTCACTGTTCCTTAAGAAATTATCCCACATTGTTACATATCGTAGAAAAAGAGGCAAAGCATATTTTGTTAATCATGCATTTGGACACCCTGTCATATTGCAACTGCTCAAACAAGTTACATTTTAATAAAGCGTAAGAACAATATGTATTTTACTGCAACAAAAAGCCTTGCTGGAGCAAACTGTTGGGCTGAACCCCTACGGAAGCTAGCAGCACACCACTCCCACAAAGTAAGGATAATAAACTTGCATGAGAGTTCACAGAAACCGTGCCACAGGGCATTTCCACCTACCTCTCAAAGCCAAAAGGGATCTACTTTCAACACATGGGCATAAACACCTGGCGTTTTCCCAACCTGTGTCCCACAAGGCCAGATCAAGTAGTCCACTGCAGATCCACAGTTCTCACCAACCTTGGAGTTCAAAATTTCCCCTCTACAAAGCATAAAAATGCTGAAAGGTAACACAGACTCTTCCTATCACATTATTTAAAAGAGCAGGTACATGATGAAGTCTCATTTTGCCAAAAGCTTCACAACACAAGGTATGCTGCATGCTTCTTGGCCCAAATTTTTGCTTTGTTCTAAGCACACATAAATATTCTCATGAGAGGCATGAATTTATGATATAATTCCAGTGTGAACAGCTACTACATTTCTGTCTGTATGTCTTTATCCAAATCAAACCACCCATTTCTCGGCGGTTGGACAACCTGCTTTTATTAGTGGACATCTGCATCCTTTCCACAGCCATAACATACTGTAATCTCTCCTCTGCATGGTGAGTGCCATTAGAGCCTCATTTCTGGGTGGGAACATTCAAACTAGTCACATATCATTTTACAACTCAAACATTCGCTTCTTCAGAGGTTTAGTAGTACATAGGGAAGAAAAGGAAGCTCAGCGATTGCTGCAACCTAACAGTAAATTCACATAAATTGTTCAGTGCTGAATTTATCTGTAGCATCAACTGAGACTGCGCATTCTCCGCAGCTTTGTGGTGCTGGTTTTAAGGTCAGAATTTAGAGCTTTGCCAGCCACGGCCTTGCAAATCACAGCTTTATAAATCCCATGGCAGAGACTACTACAGATGGGCTGCAATCCAACCCCAGCATGCACTTTCAAGCTTTATAAAAAGCTAAACCTTGGAGAGAGGATTTCATAAAATTTGGGCTGTTAACAGGCTGAACAAGAGCCCTGAAGCCACACTCCCCTGAACTTCAGTTGGGAAGTTTTCAAAATTCAGATTTTCACAATCCAGACTCAGCCTGTCTGCAACTTTGTTTTGCTGCTCAGCCTTTTCTCTCATTAACACTCCTCCTCTCAACAACATCATTTCCAGGGCCTGCGCAAGTGGCATGAGTGCACAGTAAGTCCACATACTAAAAAGGCAGGTGTCACCGACACAATAAACCGTAACAGCTTCTTCAAAAACTGCTAAAGAATTTTTAATTCATAGATCACTTGCCCAATAGCCTACA
>VZSF01008001.1:52182-79682 GCA_013398295.1 Chionis minor | reverse complement strand
TACCTTCTTTCCTCCCTCCTCTGCACTAATTTTAAGAGACTGACAACCCTCATCTGCGAACCCCCTCACTGGTCCTCACCCCTTTTTCCAAATGCGAGGTGGGTCCCTTCCCTCTGTTTCCATCCATCTCCACAAGACACTCCAAAAACACCATCTTAGTTTTTACATCGGATGCTCATTCCTGAAAGCAGCTCCCACCCAACCCACCCAGAAACACCCCGGGCCACATCAGAGAAGCCCCTTTTCCTTTCCTGGATGCCCAGCTTGGGTTTGCCGCATACCTAGATTATAGGACTACATAGCCCTGCAGCCTCGGCTGATTTCGGCTAGCTTCCCAAAATTTAAGATGCACTGCATGATGCCAGCAGGTCCCACCCAAGGCCACGAGCACAGGGTGTTTGGTGGTACCAAAGGCCATTAGGGATGTTCTCCGGGAGCACACGCAGCACTGGTGTTACTCTGCTATTACTATTCTTATGTGCCCTGGCCGAAGGGCTGGCTCAAAGCAAGGAAGCAACAGCATGATCCCATTTGGCTATCTTAGGCCCTCTCAATGGACTACATTTACCACACCAGTCCTCCTCATGCTTCCAGGGCTGCATTTGACCAAAGAGGGCTTGCTACACTACAAAAAACTGGGAGAGTACATGGAGATTTAAGCTCCTCGGAAAAATTATTTGAAGTATTTCAATTAAGATTATTTTTAATCATAAATTAAGGAGATGTCGACAATCTTAAAAAATAAAATAAAATTGTTCTCACAGGGGGAGAAACCGTGGTGTTACTTCCAGGCAGACAGATTACATCGCACAGAATGTTTGTGCAAAAAGTTTTTCTCATACAGTACCGAGCATTAAAAAAAAAAAGACACAAACTGTCATTAAAAAGTCAGTACTACCTTAATTGGTAACTAAATTGATATTCTTAGCATTAGTGCCAAGGCTGTAAGGTCAGTCCCTTGAAGTAAAGTATTTGGCTGATCTGGGAAAGTTTGCATTGACAATACTTGTCAATACAGAGGACCTTTGATCCACGAGGCTGAGAAATCCAGCAAGTCTTAACACATTGTATTATTATAAACTAAACTTAAAATGTACACATAAACAGGATAGCGCAAAAATAAAACACTTGCATTAGAGCTCCTTCTCTTGTACTTTTCCGGAGCTTTTCTGTCACAAGTTTTTCACAAATTAAAGCAGTGCCCACTGCTAAAGTTAACTTAAATACGGGTCTTCATTTACTGAGAGGTATAGTTTGCTGTTTAAAAAAAAAAAAAAAAACCCAAACAAAAAAAAGCAAAAAACCCCAAACCACCACAACTTGATGTCGTAAATAAAGCTGGAAGGTTTCACACGGGATTGCTACATTATTGAAAGCACACTAGAATAGGGTTAGGAAAACGCAAATCAGTGTTGCAGGGCTGCGACTCCTTCATAAACAGAAGCCAAACTGTGTTAGTTCTCAAATAAGAGAAAAGACTTGCTAAAAGCTTCAAGATGTTGGGAAGAATGTGCCCTACAATGCCAACTTACTGCAATAAACCTAGCTCAGTAACTAGACTGTGGGCTTCTTTGTGTCTCATATTCTGAATGCAGAAAAAAAGAAGCAAGACCTTTGTGCCTCCTGCTATTGGGGAAGGAGCCTGAAGAGGACGGAAAACTGACAGCTCCTAAAAATAATAAAGCAACAAGTAGAGGCAGACATGGCGATTCTCAGGAAGGACTGAAATGAAAGAGCCATAGCTGCTAAACTCATTATTATAGGGTCTGTTAAAAATGAAACTTCCCGCAGAAAATTTGGTTCTGACCCAAAACAGGCCAAAACTGACATTGCAATATGGAAATGTTTACGTTGGAAAAGTCAAAACACTATTCTCAAATTCTGTCATTTACATTTTAATATGCTATATTATAATATAGCATAACAATCTAAAAACATTGAATGTAAACTAGGCGTTTCAACTCCATCAAAACATTTGCATAGTTTCTCCTGAAAACGTCAGAAAAATATATGTTAGAAATCACATCAATCAAATTAAAAATTTTTAAGACAAAACATATTCTTAACTATTCTTTTTTGTGAGTTTGTGGGTGGCGATCCATCCCCACAAACAGAAAGAACAATTTTGAGGAATAAAAATAAGCAGTGTAAATGGCTGGATAGTTAAGCTGAAGGGGGAAAGGGGTGGGGGGTGGGGGGAAGCGGGTCTAAACAAGACTGGTCCATCCAAATCTTTCAGCATGCGACCGACCTCCCCAAAATGACTCGCACACATCAAGTTCCTCTCGTGCTTCAGAGTTTTGCTCGACTGGGAAACATCCTGTGACCCTCGTCCTCAGCACAAGGATCAGTACCCCGTCACTCCCCGTGGGACCTACTGTGGGTGAGCTCGCTCGTGTCCTAATGCTCCCCAAATCACTCACCCTGTGCTGCTACTTGGACATTTTTTGCTGTATATGACCAGGATTAGTGCAATTCTGCTCCTCTTTAGTTAGTGGAGAGGAGCGGGCTCCAACTGTGAGAATTTTCAACACCTTAAGCTGGACAAAACACCCAAATCCTAATGCATAAATTGTGGCCTCCCTGACCCACTCGCGCAGCCCTCTCCCCTTCTGTCTGCACCCTTCATGGAAAATTTCAGTTTCCAGTTGAAAACCAGAAAGTTGTTTTAGTTTCATTTTCTATGCTTTTTAAAAAAGACAAAAGCTGTCTTGAAATACTTTTAGGGTAACTTTAGTGGGGGGAAGTGGGGGGAATGGCTCATTTAACAAACAAACATCCTGTTAGCAACCAAAAACAGTTTTAAAAAAATTATTAGGTCTTACATTTTTAAAAAAATGTCAAAAAATGACTTTCCCAACTGTTCATGAACTTATGCAATGGACATGGGGGAAAAAAAGAAATCCGTTCAG
The DNA here is from genome assembly GCA_013398295.1 of Chionis minor. NCBI lineage: Eukaryota > Metazoa > Chordata > Aves > Charadriiformes > Chionidae > Chionis > Chionis minor. The sequence goes on along the minus strand of VZSF01008001.1, from coordinate 76,770 downwards.
TGAAAAAATACAGAATAAAATGTGCATTTAGTATTTACAAATATACATTTGTCTTTAAGGGACATTTCATTAGGCTATTTCAATTATTTCAATTAATACCAAAACAATTACTCCCCAGTAAAATGTTGGCCAAACTTTTTGTTTCAAGGTCATGTTTGAGTTCTAATATTTAAGTCAACCCAAGAAGCAGTACAGCACTTGCAGGAAAATGTGTGTACTTCTTTTTTTCCCCTCTAAAGCCACAGTACTGTAGTTTTGCTATTTCCATCATTATTAGGATAAAAAAATTAGTGTGAACCAAAAAAAAAAAAATTCACTCCTACTTTCGTATTTCTTTAGATCTTAACCTGACATTAATGAGCAAATACACACTAGGATGATGATCACACTGTAGGATAAAATGGCTCATATACTGTGTTGATAAGTTAAGATGAAAGAAATCCAGAACAAAGACACAACAGTATTGTGGAGATATGTTTAGATTCCAAAATATTTGTATCAGTCAAAGATAGAAACACCCAAGACAAAAAAAACAACTGATAAATAGAAACATCCACTTTTTTTCCTACTTGACTGTATAATAAATACTGTATATATTAAAGCATTACTCCATTACTATGCCGAGCTGCCACATACAATACACAGGTACATTATATACATATTTTGCATCTGATCTCTGATGCATTTGCAGCTCCCATCGAATATCAATGCCATCCCTAAGCAAGCATATGATTTAAGTTACAGGAGACAAAGAAGATGCTCAAATAGAAACAGTACTGGCATTGAAACCCTTACGATCTAGGACTGTAGGTGAGGTCCTTTTGAGTAGCATCTCTGATGCAATTCTTCCTGAATCTCAGAACAAAGCATTTTAATTTGCACTGGGCAGTCTACTGGACTATACTAGAGGAACCATGGCTGCAAGATCCAGAAAGACTACCTGAAAGGTGTTTAATATAATCCCAACCCCCACATAACCACCTTCACTCTAACTACAAACATGATGCAGACAGCACATTCCTTCATTTATACTCTACTGGGTAGTGCCTTTGTTTTCAACAGCAATCACGCACCACAGCTTTTCCTCTCCATATTCTTTCCTGNGTGTTAGTTCTCAAATAAGAGAAAAGACTTGCTAAAAGCTTCAAGATGTTGGGAAGAATGTGCCCTACAATGCCAACTTACTGCAATAAACCTAGCTCAGTAACTAGACTGTGGGCTTCTTTGTGTCTCATATTCTGAATGCAGAAAAAAAGAAGCAAGACCTTTGTGCCTCCTGCTATTGGGGAAGGAGCCTGAAGAGGACGGAAAACTGACAGCTCCTAAAAATAATAAAGCAACAAGTAGAGGCAGACATGGCGATTCTCAGGAAGGACTGAAATGAAAGAGCCATAGCTGCTAAACTCATTATTATAGGGTCTGTTAAAAATGAAACTTCCCGCAGAAAATTTGGTTCTGACCCAAAACAGGCCAAAACTGACATTGCAATATGGAAATGTTTACGTTGGAAAAGTCAAAACACTATTCTCAAATTCTGTCATTTACATTTTAATATGCTATATTATAATATAGCATAACAATCTAAAAACATTGAATGTAAACTAGGCGTTTCAACTCCATCAAAACATTTGCATAGTTTCTCCTGAAAACGTCAGAAAAATATATGTTAGAAATCACATCAATCAAATTAAAAATTTTTAAGACAAAACATATTCTTAACTATTCTTTTTTGTGAGTTTGTGGGTGGCGATCCATCCCCACAAACAGAAAGAACAATTTTGAGGAATAAAAATAAGCAGTGTAAATGGCTGGATAGTTAAGCTGAAGGGGGAAAGGGGTGGGGGGTGGGGGGAAGCGGGTCTAAACAAGACTGGTCCATCCAAATCTTTCAGCATGCGACCGACCTCCCCAAAATGACTCGCACACATCAAGTTCCTCTCGTGCTTCAGAGTTTTGCTCGACTGGGAAACATCCTGTGACCCTCGTCCTCAGCACAAGGATCAGTACCCCGTCACTCCCCGTGGGACCTACTGTGGGTGAGCTCGCTCGTGTCCTAATGCTCCCCAAATCACTCACCCTGTGCTGCTACTTGGACATTTTTTGCTGTATATGACCAGGATTAGTGCAATTCTGCTCCTCTTTAGTTAGTGGAGAGGAGCGGGCTCCAACTGTGAGAATTTTCAACACCTTAAGCTGGACAAAACACCCAAATCCTAATGCATAAATTGTGGCCTCCCTGACCCACTCGCGCAGCCCTCTCCCCTTCTGTCTGCACCCTTCATGGAAAATTTCAGTTTCCAGTTGAAAACCAGAAAGTTGTTTTAGTTTCATTTTCTATGCTTTTTAAAAAAGACAAAAGCTGTCTTGAAATACTTTTAGGGTAACTTTAGTGGGGGGAAGTGGGGGGAATGGCTCATTTAACAAACAAACATCCTGTTAGCAACCAAAAACAGTTTTAAAAAAATTATTAGGTCTTACATTTTTAAAAAAATGTCAAAAAATGACTTTCCCAACTGTTCATGAACTTATGCAATGGACATGGGGGAAAAAAAGAAATCCGTTCAGTGAAAAAATACAGAATAAAATGTGCATTTAGTATTTACAAATATACATTTGTCTTTAAGGGACATTTCATTAGGCTATTTCAATTATTTCAATTAATACCAAAACAATTACTCCCCAGTAAAATGTTGGCCAAACTTTTTGTTTCAAGGTCATGTTTGAGTTCTAATATTTAAGTCAACCCAAGAAGCAGTACAGCACTTGCAGGAAAATGTGTGTACTTCTTTTTTTCCCCTCTAAAGCCACAGTACTGTAGTTTTGCTATTTCCATCATTATTAGGATAAAAAAATTAGTGTGAACCAAAAAAAAAAAAATTCACTCCTACTTTCGTATTTCTTTAGATCTTAACCTGACATTAATGAGCAAATACACACTAGGATGATGATCACACTGTAGGATAAAATGGCTCATATACTGTGTTGATAAGTTAAGATGAAAGAAATCCAGAACAAAGACACAACAGTATTGTGGAGATATGTTTAGATTCCAAAATATTTGTATCAGTCAAAGATAGAAACACCCAAGACAAAAAAAACAACTGATAAATAGAAACATCCACTTTTTTTCCTACTTGACTGTATAATAAATACTGTATATATTAAAGCATTACTCCATTACTATGCCGAGCTGCCACATACAATACACAGGTACATTATATACATATTTTGCATCTGATCTCTGATGCATTTGCAGCTCCCATCGAATATCAATGCCATCCCTAAGCAAGCATATGATTTAAGTTACAGGAGACAAAGAAGATGCTCAAATAGAAACAGTACTGGCATTGAAACCCTTACGATCTAGGACTGTAGGTGAGGTCCTTTTGAGTAGCATCTCTGATGCAATTCTTCCTGAATCTCAGAACAAAGCATTTTAATTTGCACTGGGCAGTCTACTGGACTATACTAGAGGAACCATGGCTGCAAGATCCAGAAAGACTACCTGAAAGGTGTTTAATATAATCCCAACCCCCACATAACCACCTTCACTCTAACTACAAACATGATGCAGACAGCACATTCCTTCATTTATACTCTACTGGGTAGTGCCTTTGTTTTCAACAGCAATCACGCACCACAGCTTTTCCTCTCCATATTCTTTCCTGCCAGATGAAGGGGTTTTTTTTTTTCCTCTTCCCATGCTGACTGGCTTATTTACCTAAGACATTGTGACACTTTATTCCATCAAAACATGGCACTGTTCCCTTAAAGTGAGACCAGTCGTTAGATGTATCATTCTGAAACGTGAATATTAATGCCCAAAAGAGATGAACCATGAGCATCACAGATGGACAAGAAGGGACTAGTCATAAATTGGTAACAGGTTTGGTAACAATTTACAAGTACATCAGACACAATGGCACATCGTCTTGATCGACAAGAACTACTATTCACAAACTGTACTTCCACAAGCACCTTCAGTGCTCTCACCAGTCAAGATTCATAATAAGCATATTTAGACTGGTATTTTTTTAATGGCATCAGCCTGATGCCCAGCACAAGTCAAAAGGAAAACCACTTTCAAGGAATGAAAAGCTGAAGCAAATACAAAAGGTGCACTGGATGAATGCTGCAGCAGTCGACCACTTAAGAGAGAAGAAGAGGTTATAGTCCAAAAGAGAATTTTCCAACAATAAAATATAATGTACTATATTTGAGGTATGAATGCTAAACTTGACCACACAGTTCATAGTAAATGCTATGTGATGAGGGGGTTTTTTCTGTGTAATTTTGTGTTTAAAGACACTCTAATTGCAGCTAAAAACCACAACTATTTTAAAAGTGCTGCCTAAAGGTCCCATTGCAAATCAAGCACTGTACGTAAAGTCATGCTCAGGGGAAAAGAAAAACATCCACCCTCGGGATACTTTTTGTCTCAATGACTTTCCAAAGTCATTTACTCAAGTGAGTAAATAATGGTGAAATTTTGATTCTCCTTCCCTTCTCCAGTTAATCTGAGTTTGCCAAAACCAACTGCCTAATGATATTATCTTGTGATTTTACAGCTACTTGTGTTGATATTGTGCAAAGGACACGAGCAGTCATTCTTGGTTGTGTGTTTAAAAAACCCTGAATTGAGAATGATTTGTAGAGTTGCTTCTTAGAATTTCCTCCACTAGGTGCGCATGGTACTTCATTGAAATAGTCAAGCTAGGACTAGGTTAGGAAAAATTAGCACAAGCAGAACACCAGATTAACACAGCTTTACTCCTTGTACTACACAAGCTAAACCACATACTTCTGCCTAAAACTTTCTGCAACACTAAGCCAAGTACTTTTTTGCCGAAAAGGATGCAAGCTGAAATTTATTTATTTAGAAAAAAAAAGAGAGAGCCTAAAGTCTTCCTGCTTTTTGACTAATGCTAATTTTATCTTTCAATTTACTTGTTCACACAGCACAAGAATTCACATCTTCATTACCTTAGTTCATTAACTTGCATCAGAAGATGCACATCTCTGCGCTCCCACGCTAAAGCCAGGCCTGGCTCCAGCAGTGGCAGTCGATGCACACAGACCCAAGCACAACCTTCTGAAACAGGTTCTGAACATTCCAGCTTCTTCCTTTTAACTTGGATTCCATAAATAATTGTAGGTGGGCGAATTGTGTCATGAAAACAGGAGTGTCTTTATTCCTTGGTTTTTAAAAGCTATGTAATTCCTGCCCTGCCTCTAATTGCTTTATATTAAATATTCACTAGAAATACACAGGAAATTTGCACATACTTCATAGTAACTATTCTTCTTGTTCTGGATATAAAATTATTATTTTCTCAGTTAAAATTATTATTGATTTTTTGCCAAATGAGAAACTGCAACCTGACTTGATCACAGCAGCGCCATCCTTCTCCTCATGAACCTCTTGGTGCACAACACTTCTCCTGACTGTGCCTCTCACCCCTCCAGACTTTCATCTACTTGGACAGTCCAGGTCTCTGGGAAAAGGACTGGATACAAAGGGTTCAATACAAATTTTGGCTGGAGCTGCAAGGCAAACCATCAAATGGTAAAGCAGAAGAGTTATAAAATTCACCTCAGAAGGATCTTCTCCTACTCCTCTGCTACACAGGCAATTTGAAAGCAAGGAAGAAGATGAAAAATGGAAGCTTTTGAGAACAACCTAGCCAGGACAGACAATAAACCTGCGTGCTACCCTGAGGAAAGAGGGTGCAAAGTTCAGTCCTATGTTTGTATTTCTAAAGAGCGTAAAATATCAAATATCCTTCTTGAAGAGTAATTCTCTCTGTAGTCTCTTACCACACTGCTATGTAACTATACAATAAATATTATCCTGCTCACATGCTTCTGTTTACTTAGCATACATTATATTTGATGCTATCTGGCAGCATAAGTTTTAGTTCTGTCATCTTAAAATACTAATAGTTGTCAATCAAAATAGAAAGTGCATAATAAAAGTGTTCCAGAAACTAATAACCCTATATTTCTACACCCTCAGCTTGGAGCTAAGCATTGCTAAAAATGAGATTAATTATATGTTTGTGCAGTGCCCAATACAATCAGACAGACCTCTAAACAACATCCTCCTACAAATGAACACAGACTAGACACATAATCATATAGAGTGCGTGTGTATATATTATGCAATATACGCAACACTAAATTAATTGTATCATCTTCATTTGGCCCAGTCTTTTGAGCTACAGAAGAGATTTTTTGGGGGGTGGAACTCCACAATCTGCACGGTGTCACAGTATTAGATAGAGGATGAGAGAAAAGGGCACGGTCAATACCAAAGTAATTTATGGCGACTTCCTGCAAATATTTAAAAGCATGGAAACACCAAGAAGTTACACATAGGATAGGTCCCTGAAGTTATGACCAACATAGCAGGGTAAACTGATCAACTTAAGATAAAGCATCAGAAAAACATCCTTTGAATTATATCTGTGAAACTTTAGTGGGAACTTCAATGCTTGGGACATTTAAACCTGCTCTGTACAAAGTGTTAGCAAATACCCTGTAGGGGACAATCCTGTAATATCAAGAAGATGGACTAGATGTATAACAGGTCTTTTGCTGCTCCAATTTTTATTATTCTAATCCATCACCCTTACTGAGGTGGCAAAATTTTATGTAGACCTTTAAAATTATGACCATTAGAAAATTATGTCTGAATCTGTATAATATATACATGCATATGGATCCAAGGTCTGGTTTTTAAAAAGTCAAAGTGCAAAAACAAATTTTGCACCCAATTTGCCCACGCTACAGCTGTAACTATGCATTAATCTGGCAAGTGCAGATAGATATTTCTAATTATATGAATTATGCGAATGCAGAATTTATGTGCAGAATTTTGACAAGTGAACTTGCAACTTAGGCATGCAGTAACTTAAATGTTTACTGTTGCCCACGTAATAGTATTGGACTGTGACACGCTTATGCCACAAAACCAGGATCAGTCTGAGCTTTGCCCCAAAATAGAAAATTAGAAATCTTGCAAGGTAGACAGTAAGTTGACATCAAAGCTTGCAGAAGGAGCTAATATGTCCCACAAGGAGATCTAAATAAAACACTTAAAGGATCCTCAAGGAAAAAGTGAAAGATTTTGTTTGGCTCCCTTCTGCCCAAACCACTATGGTCTTGCTCATTTTTCTTTGCCTCTCTGTTTTGCAGAGAGACTAGAACTCTCTACCCCTCTTTTCTATAACCTGAAGTCCACCGAGGAGTTTGTACTCACAACCTGTTAACAGTAAAGTCACTCAGAGTAACGGCTGCAGAAAGGACCTCTGTTCCCCAGGCACAGGGTGGCAGATGTCTATGGATATGCAAGGTGCTAACGTTAAAGCACAGGAGCATAAAGGCTGTGCTTTATCCATGTGTGTTGTTGCTGTTACTTCTGTTATTCCAGAATGGAAATCCTCTTATTGACTAAGGCACTGGGCAATCACCCCCATATGAGTGCCAATAAAGAGATCCATTGTCTACATACTTCAGTAGGAAAGAAAAACAATGAAAGAGCATGGAGAAGCAAAAAGGTGTTTTCCTGTTAATCTTTTAGACTGTAATAGCCATAATTGGCTTTTCTATATACTTTGGCCCTAGTTTGTCATAGTATTACAGTGAGAAACAGCAGCCTGCACTGATTTTTATACACAAGTCTTAATGACTTCAGTTGCTTCTAAGGATGGAGAATGGTGGCAGGATATGGCCATTCACCATTAAGGCCCTAAAGCCTTCATAATTACTGAGTATACAGAATATTTATTATAGAGACTACACCAGGCCTCTTTTGTGAGCTGCCCTGGGCCTGTTCACTGAGCCACATCAAGCAAGAAGTTTAAATGAAACTGCTCCCAAGTTTCTGAAATGGTTTAATAAAACATATACTGACTGTAATATTCAGTTTATAGTAGAAAACTATTGCCCCTTGGTTTGAAAAATGACCTCTAGTTGGCAATTTTACTCTCAGCTTCATAGATTATAGTCCGCTGTTGGTCATTTTCTCAATCCACAGGGCAATACTTTTCCATAACAAGCTCAAACTGCAATCAGTATTTGTAGGCTGTTACACAAGTTGAGGATAATATGTCTCAACACATTCTATTATATGACTAAACAAAAGAAATAACAACCTGGTGACACAGACATATGGAGAAAAGCAGTGCTATTCTTCTAATGCTGAGATAGCAGAAAAACATATTTCTTTGTATTGTGCTAATTTACATTAAATTTAATGTCTTCAATACACAATAATCTCTAATTTGATTTTTTCATTAATGGTGTTTTGGTTTATGTTTTCTTATGTCTGTTCTTATGTTAATGTAAAACGACAAATACTAAATTCTATTAGTATCAGATTTTGGAAATGACCGATAGTGACAGATGATAGCCTAACATTGTAAACTCACATTAAAATGTATTCACATAGATATCTTAAAGATCGTTTGCTCTTGGGCACACAAAACACACATTTATAGGCTTATAGGTTTGATATTAGGAAATTCTGATACAGTTTAGTAGGAGAGCTGCAATAATTGTTTCAGCTCTAGTGCATAAATACGAGATGAAATAGCAGATTTTGGAAAAACAGTTTTCCCATTTAGATAATCAGATAGATACGTTGTGTTGAGGACAAGTCCTAGACCAGGAAGCGAGGGAGGTCTGGAGACTGTTCCAAGATGTGCCACGGAAAGCTCTGCCAGCGACAGATCTTAAGAAAAACCCCACCACCTTCCCAAACAAACCACAGTTACTCAGATCTGTAGGGCTAATGCAACTTACCTAGCTGGCCGGAGTGTGGCGAGGTTCAATTCTTTAGCCAATGGATGACGAAAGCGGTTGTAGATCCGTTACTGTAAATGCAAAATATTTATAATTACAAGACTAATATTCATCCCTGTCTGTAAATAAAACTCTGTGGTTGAAACGTGACACCCACCCACACTCAGAGCCAAAGGGAACAACATCCTGAGCTGAGGCTGGTGGAGTCAAGCAGAAGTGGACATTTTGCCATCCGTCCTCTAGAAATTATGAGTTTCCTATCCTTTAAAAAATATACCATATTTGCTGGGGATCTATGATGGAGCAGAGAGGAGAATCTTGGCTGAAAGCCATAATTAGACCCATAAGATTAAAACATTTGTTGTAGATCCATATGGGTGGCTTCAGAAACTATAAGCATCTATAATACTGCATTTAGATATATTAAAGGCGCAGATTTTTTTTTCTTTGTTCATTTTGCACTACTGTCGCTATACTGTTGCTCAATCACAGATTCACCTGCATTCTCTAGCTGGAATCTAAGTGGTCTGGATTCATTTAAACACATAGGAACTGCATCCATAACCTTTAAAACATTTGACCTAAAGAATGTATTTGAATGTGATTACTAGAAGATGATGGCTGTTTATGTTACAAGTCTTCAGGAAATTTACATGTCTAACTCATTAATAGTGTTTGTGGCATTAGACTTTACATTTTTAAGATTTTTACAAGAAAGGTTTTCTAATACAGAAAAAAAGCAGCTTTTTTTCCTTTGGGTTTTTTTTTCATTTTAAGGTAATAAAAGTGGCACATATGTGTCATAGCATAATGGATTAATTAAGGAATATAATGTTTATCCTAGGTCCTGAGTCGTACATCTTCATAAGTCACTCATAAAAATTAATGTATTATACCACGCTCCACAATGATATATCTATTTTCACCACACCTGTTGAGAATAAATTGTTCTAAATTGGATTATCCTGATATCCAGTGAGAAATGTAAAATTTACATTGTTATTTTAAGAATTTACATCGCTGTGTATAAAAAAACATGATCTTCTCACTGAGCTTTTGAACTGTCATGTTACTCCCACTGTTATGAACTCATAATTGCTGCTGCCACACCTAAAATCAAATGCAAGGCATATTGTTATTTTTTCATACGCTGTGCATTTCCTACCTTAATCACAAAACCATATACAGTATATTTTAGGACTATTCCTACATTACTGACTGCTCTTGTATATAAGTAGTATACAACTATGCGTGCAAGGACTCATAGAATCCTCATTTCTAAAATCAACAGATGAAAAATCCCTAAATAATACTGTACAGATGTTTCATATTTAAATGAGCTGGTGGTATTTAATGCTGCCAATCATGTATGTACAATAAAATTGGTGAATTTCAAGGTACTCAGCATTCACAGCAGATTATTTTTATTTTTTAAAATCAAAAGATCATTTTAGGATGACTGAAAAAAATTACTTTTCATAAATATGCAGTGATACATTTCTGATGTCATCTTGCCTGAGTGGTCAACTACACTGTATTGTTCCATACCAATTCCTACTCCTTTTACCTCAAAGAAAGTTGATTCTGCTGTCCTTAAGCTGCAATGCCTCACTAAAAGTAAATTATCTGCACATTATCTGCAGAGTAATCCTCTTCCTGAATACAAGACAGAACATCAGAGTTTCTAATCCTACACAGATAGAGTAATTCACATCCACTGTACGTTTTACTGTAAAGAGAGTAATACAATATGTTTGATAAATCATGTATGTGCCTGTGTACAAAGAAGAAGGTTTATCTCCTTTCCTACAAGATGCATCCGTATTAAAACGCGCACACTCCCCATGCTAGCACTGCAAGAATCTTTAGAAGTTCTATAATAGAGACATCTAAGTTTAAAAAATGGAGTGGCTCACAGGTCAAACAAGTTCCTGATGAGAAGTGCTTAACCAGAAATATTATTCCACTGATTGTAAGTTTTCATCCATACATCAAACCCTAGAATCTATTGATTAAATAAAACTGATCTTTCTTTCTTTCAAAGCAAAAGAGAATTAAATCATCCCCATTGTTTTCCCTTAGTTTGGAACTATCACGTTGTACACACTGGCCATGTGTCCTGCTCAGAATTACAGCATCCTTAAGGAGAGCGCATTCTACAGTGACTGATCACAGGTTTCATGCCTCTTCCTCTAAATCTTCTGCTCCTGGTAATAATCAATGGCACCTGATGGCCCAAAATTCTGATCCAATATGGCAAGCGACACGATCCAAGATCTGCTAAAAATCAATACATTCATTTGCTTTAGTAAATTCTGGATCAGGACAACTTTAAGCATATGTAAATACAAGAATTTACTGCAATTACGCTGGCACATCTTCCCCTTCTCATACTTCTTTTTCACTGTGTAATTAGCTGCATCATGCCATAATTTTCCTTGCAATCCTACATGAAGTAACACAGGCCTTAGCAAAGCCTTAACGAAGTCAAGGTCTGACGGCTTGGAGAACAGAGGGTCTCCTTCAGCAAAACACACCAAAACACCCATCTGCGTACCAAAACGTATCTGTATCTCGCTGAGCCCCACACAGCGCTGACTGGGGTCTGAAGGTACCATCAACTACTACCGTAGCATGAACGTGTAACAGACTGCTATCAATGTCTTTGAAGAGCACCAACAGGTGGATACAACATTCATCTTGGAGTTTAGCTTTGAGGTTTTGGGTTTTTTTTCCTTTTTCCTCGTGCAAAAATGTCCAAGTTCACTTAATAGCTCCTTTGGGCTACCGTGTCTCCAAGTCAGCCTTGGGCGTGGTTCCAGTCCACCCGCACAGTGCTGCTCTCTGCACCGGACAAACGGGTTCTAACGCTCAACACGTACCAGCATGGGCCAGAAAACCCTGTGTCAGGGACGCGGTTCCTATTCCGGAAGGTATCCACTGCTGGGCTAAAATGGCACCATCCAAGTTCACTTACGTGTTTCACCCCACACTTGCAGATGAAAGGACACACACTAAGTGCATTTCTGTTACTGTATATACACATCATTTAGTAAATTGTATGAAGTATTCTGATTTATTTTTTTTAATGCAAGGAATTTTTAATGTACTTTGAATCTCCTTTAAATCAGCATCACAGACTAACTTAAATGCGTAATTAGCAATAAATTAATTAACAAAAAAAGGAATTTATTACCTGTTAGTTATTTCAATGTAATGGAGTTACAGAAATGCAGAATGATGAGTAAATACACCTGTACCAGTTAAGAAGGCTGCAGCTTGGGCACATTGTTCAGCCCTTTAGTCTTTTTGCACAGGAAATCGGTAGTTCAGCACGAGCAGAGCAAAGATGAGAACCTCGCTTCTGCTAAGTAGCACTAATTTCTGCCCATAGTGACATTCAGAAGAGGATCAATCAAGTCACAGGGGTAAGAAAACTGTTTGCTTATAATGTGGCTGTCACCAATGATGAGTTTGTAACACCCTCCAAGCATCAAGACAACACACAAAGGACACATTAAAAAAAAAATAAAATAAACCCAACAGATAACTCTTGCAAAATATATCAATGCAGTTCTCCAAACTGAAAAAGCAGAAGTCAGAAGATCAAGAACTCGCAGTTAGGATTTTCATATTAGTTAAAGAACACAAGGATTCTCCTGAAGTCTTTGATTGATATACGATCTTTTCTTTCTTTTCATGCAGAACAGCTGTCCAGTGAACTAGAAGAAATAGCCCTGAAGACAGCTTTGTGTCTGATACGACTTTGAGAGGGAAAATTATCCCAATGATAAATGCTTCACATGGAATGTCTAAGGGAGGGGGAAAAAAAAAGTCATCCATGAAAGAATTTTTCTTTCTATTTGAGCAAGCAATCACTACTATCGTCATGGGGGGAGGGTTTTGCAGTGTCTGACACCAAAGAGAAAAGGTATGTCCCTCAAAACTGGATTTGGAATGAACATGAACAAAAAGAGGCAATAGGTACTTTTAAGAGAAGGGCAACTGGGCAAATGGGGAGAGAAGCAGAGACTTTTCTGAAGATTGTGAGGACTGTGTCCTCACAGTGACCTGGGATATACTGTAACTTCCTTCATTCTTCTTTGAAGAGAATTCCTTAAGAAAGGTGAAACACGCTTTGCTGGATGATAAGATACACAATTCTTTACCACAACAACTATGTGCAGAAATAGCTTGTCTATGTCCAAGAAAAAACAAAGCAGTAACAACCAATGCAAACCTTCTCAGCAGAAGGACTTGGTACAAACTAGTGTAATTTTATTCAATCTGATGGAATCATGTAAATTACAGAAATCGAGGACTACAGCCATTGTGATAATACACTGACATTATGCCCAGTTAGAGGAACGATGGCCTTTCTGGAGCGTGCTCTACAGCTGTGTTTTGGCTGCATGGTGAGGGGCTCAGAAAAGAGCCTTAGAGAATGAACAACCAGAATACTCGGGTGAAATTTGTACATCTTTCTCATTTTAAAACACATCTCATTGTGGCACTTCAGTGTATGGATGAGCACCAATGGCTGCTGTCATACACAGACAGTAAAAGGAAGAGTAATTACAACCGCGCTTTCCTTGAAGTAACCAAATCCAGTATAACACCAGCAGTGGCAAGCAGCACATCAATGGTTTGTCCACACACCCTCCAAAGCCTTGTTGAATTTGCCACATAGATGGTGAAGACTAAAGGAGAGCTCCTACATAGCTTGGCTTAGAAATGCCTAGCCGAAGAGCATGATAACCTTCCGCCCATCCTATCCTAGTGACCCTTGAATTCTTAACCTACATCTGCTTGCTCACCTTGCCCAAAACTCTTCGTCTTTCAATGCAACAGATCTCAACAGCACTCTTCCAACTTTCACTCTTCTCCCAGGTAAGCACCCTTCTTCCTGGCCCAAAGCCTTCCTGAATAAGCCCCTGTGAGTATACTTACTCCAGAAGCTAATTAAAATTAAATAAGATCTTTAGCACTGAGAAACTTAGGCAGTTACACTTTCTCTTATACATTTGCACAGCCAGAGATAATTTGTCTCTCTTCCCTTGTGTAACTTGCATGGTCTTCCATCCCCTATCCAAACCCCCGTCCTTCATCCCTGTTTCTGCAGTCCTCCTCATCCTCCCGCATAAGCTGCCATTAACCCCACGCATCAGAGTGGTGTTCCCACCAGCTGTTGACATCTGCCTGCTCTTCTGCCACCTCACCTGTCCCTCCCCTGCATTATCAAGTGCCAGCCCCCGCACTCACATGGATTTTAAATCCAGTTTTCAGAAATCCTGCTCCACAGGATTCCAACAACAGAAGAACAGGAGATAAGAACATAAAAGCATCCTCAATGTGGTGTCCCATCAGGAAGCCAACTAAATCTGATATACACTGTCCTCTCTGACCCATAAGCAGGAAAGGGCTAAGCCTTTAGAGAGGAGAACAGCAGTTCAGAGAACACCTTTGCACGGTCTGTAATCAGCCAGTATCACCTAACAAACAAAAAGCATTCACCTAGGTCTTTGCTTTTGGGGTAATCAAATCACATTTAAAAAAATAATAATAATTTCCACACATACACATTACACGTATATTTCTATTTTTCCCCTCCTTCTCCCCCACTTTTAGTTTGCAGTGACAATCAGCAATTATTTTTACAGAGAAAGACTCTGTAACAAGCTTACAAGATGCCTTTCGTAATAAGATAATTATTTGTAACTCTATAAAGAATTATAATTTTTAATTTAAAAAGAAATCAAATAAAAACAGCTTTCATCTTTCCTACCATGTGAAGAAAACATTCTTTGCCTACAACTCAAATTATCATTCTCTCCTTTGTGCAAAATGAATTGACCCAGAAAACTAAAAGGGTAAGAACCCATATTTGCTGGGCTTATTCAGCAGCCAAAAGTTCATGAAAAACACTGTTGTGTATCACATAGCAACCACTTGATGCCTATTGTTAAAATACAGTAGTTATTCAAAAAGTAGAATCTTGCATTCTCAAATAAGAAGCCAGGCTGCAATGTGTGTTTACTGTTTTTGGGAAACAGTCATCTTGTCATTTTCTTTTTTTCCATAGTCTTGGCATATTTGGTCAGCTATGCAATGTGCAGTTACCCACAGGAAAGAAAAGGAACACAAGAATTTTCCTCCAGTGCTTTGCTCACAGGACAATGTCCATTCGAAGCAACGCTCGAGATGACTATTAAGAGAGTTAAGATGCGCACGATTCTTAAGCAGCCACACTTGGCGGTAAAAATGTATTATTCCACAGGAAGAGCGTGAGGGAGAAAGGGAGAGAAGCTTATCTCTTTTTGACTGAGCGTTACAGTTGCACACTTTTGCCTGCTCTGAAGGCAAGCTGCTCTCAGGAAGTCCTTTACAGATGTACAGATGTCCACGTGGCTACTGCACATTTGCGCTTCTTCCCAGCTTCTTACCTGTCACTGCAGCGAGACAGAAGTATGAACTTCACAGACATCTCCCACTCCACCTTTCCTTCAAACCTTTTGTGGTATGATATGGCAAAAAATAAAATGCAAGAAAAGCAAAATTTATAGCAGAGGGAAGAAAGTCAGCTGTAGAATCAGAAAAAAAATATTAACAATAAAAGCAGTGGCAGATCACTTGAGCTATTCTGGCCTTCCCAGATTTCCATGAAAGCTGAAAGACAGCCCTCAGTTTCAGTAACAACTGCATCAGACTATTTAAATTATCAAAGCAAGACCAAAAGGGTTCTTCTGAAACAACTGCTGGAGGAGATGAAGGGAAGAATAAGACAGACATAAACTCCCTTGTAGGTGCTATTATGTGCTATTATATAAATAGTACAACTTAAAACTTCAAGATAGTGGCATTTTTAATACCAGAAGGGAACGGCAGACTTGCTTAGCATAACTTTGAGATATTTCATCAAGGCCATGTATAAACAGGTGTGCAACATTTTTGCTAGCTGTAAGATGCTTGTTGAGATTATCTGCTTATCTAAAAGACTGTTTAAACTCCTTTTGAGTAGTTAAAACAAGATAATGGTGGAAAGTAGATTAAAAGGGGGGAAAATGTGTGAGCATAGACATTTTTGCCAAGAACCTTACTTTGAGCCCAGCTGTATCCAGGTATGTATGCACTGTTTCCGTAGTCTCTGAAAAGAAAGTTGAGTGGTAGGCAGCAAACCCCACATGAATGCATAGAGCTGCTAAGGAAAAAATTTGAGAATGAATTAGGTACCTGGGAGCAAAGAGATGGGGTTTATGATTTTAGAGAGAGAGAGATCTGGCTGTTTCCAAAACAAGATGGAAAACATGGATGGGTTGAAATTGCAGCTGGCTTGGAGCAAGTGTTCCTGCTTGTCTTAAAGAAAGTTCTTTATTGGAGGTCAGAGGAGAATTCATAAAAATCAACCTCTTAACTGCACATCTCAGCTGGCTTACAAAGTATATATTCAAACAGAAGCATATATACAATCAAATATATGAATCAGTCCGAAGGTAGATCGGTGCGTACGTATAGACAGGGATTGTCTATACAAAGGAAATACTTGGTTTGGTCATTGGTCAGTGATCTGGCCATGACAGGATGTGACAATTACGCATGACTGTTGAATAGCTCTAGTTACAATAGTACCGTCACGTGTAATTTAGCAGCAAGATACTGGCATACTTGATGAAACAAAGACCAAGCTAGTACCACAACGGAAAATTAAGAAATCTCTCCCCTAAAACAATATAAAGTATATGTTGAAGAATAATGCAGAAGTTTTCTAACGCAACTCAAATTCTCCTCTGAAAATGCATGGTTCTCTCAGAAACAGATTCCCAGCACAGGGACTGGCAATTTATGGTCCACCAAAATACTCTGTTGAACAAAAACGTAATACCTACAGTATGCCTATGCAAATCACTAAGAATAAGTGACTCTAAGGACCAGTAAGAACAAAGCCCAAAACTCCTATCAAACATTACTTGAGGTTTGAAAAAGTCAAGACAAAGTGCATTTTTTTTTTAATGGGGATAAATTAGGATTTCTGTAACAATTGACTCATTTTGCCTGCTTTTATCTAAGGATCTCAAAGAGCACTCCAAGTGTTAATTAAATTACAAAGCATTTTTGAGACAGGTAAATGGTATTATGCCCACTGGGGAACAGAGAGAACGTTTATGTTTCATTACTAAAGTCACACAGTAATTCAGTGGCTAGTAATATAACCCAAGAATTACCAGTCGCCACTTCTAGTCATTGACCTGCTGGCCTCACAAGAGATAAAATTAGCCTTAAAAGCCCAAAATACTTTCCCTCTTGTGCTTTTCTATCTTCCAAGAATTAGGCCAAGATAGTTTAATTTTATTTTTCTTTCTCTGCTTACTGGAAGGCCTTTCTTTCAGAGTCACACAAAAGAAGCCACTTCCTAAACTACCCAAGTGTGTTGAGGATCACTGTACAGCAATATGGACAGGAACCTAAACAAGGGTGGTGAGCTGTAATGGTGCTGTTCAACAGCTTACGCAGCTGCATCGGGATCCTCTTCCCACCAGCCGTACTCCCAGAGATGATACGCAAGAGCCTCTAGCCCATCAGAATGACGATGGAAAGACGTGCAGATGAAATAATCCTTTGCTGGCCAATTCACCCACTTCCAATCCTACTTTACTAAAGAAGCAAGACATAAAACTAAGGGACCTGGTGCCTTGTAGACGTCACGCGATAATCTCTCACCGAAAGGGACAACGTAAGAAACAACCAACGAGGCCCTGAAAATGCTTCACGCCCCGGAAAAGTCTGTTCTGCAGTCTACTACATCTATTTTGAGTTGCATATAAAGAGATGAGGGAGAAACATTTCACTGACCATTCTATTCTGAGCCGGAAAAAGGCAGGCACTATTTTTCATTCTGGCTTGGTCCCGACTACTACAACTGCAGGATCCACGAGTAATAAAGCAGTAAGATATAATGCAATCTGCACAATAGACAGTCCAGTGACTTACAGTGCAACCTAAGGCATCTCTAATTCAAGACTGGTACAGCTCTGTCAGAGCTTTAACAAATTATATCTCCATTAGTAAACTGATTTTGGAGAGTTCTTCATAAAAGGTTTTTCTGTTTTGTAAATAAGGATTTATTACTAAAAACAGGGAAGGACCTTTTCAAAACCTTCTTTAGACCTTTTGAATACGATGCTAAACCAAGATTTCAGGCCTTATTTCTGCTTCCCCCCCTCCCCTTGTTATTTCTTGTTATGTCATGAAGAATCAGCTATGTGGAAGAGATGAGAATGTCTTTGATTTAAGTGAGCAAGGCTTAAGATAGTCTTTACCGTGGCAGAAAATAAAGCTGCTGCATATATTTCCAGCAGCAGTAGTATTGTTATATGGTATGACAATCATCATCTTTTTTCCCTTCCCTAAAAATATGTCTAAAGAAACACACAGTTTATACACTGCATTCAAAATATTGTTCTTCGTTTACATTGATTGCATATTTCAAACCACGTTACAGCTGTATCGCTTAGCCTAAATCAAATAAGGAATCCACATAAATGCATAGACACACTTTCCTTGTTTTTAGACATCGCCAGTATTGACAAGATTAAAATATTTTTCTCATTCATTATTTATTGTGATATGATGAAACAGTAAGAGTATGTATTTAACCGAACATCACAAAGTAGAGTGAAAATGTGGACTTGCTGTTTCATTTGATTTTACTGTGACAGTGTTAAGTACGTGACTCCTTGACTGCAATAATGACATCTTTGGGCGAGGAAGATTTAAGATGCTTTGCAAAGATGCAGTGTTATCCAAACTCTTCAGCCAGGCTGATTAGCAGCATTATTAAACAGATGAACCCAAGACTGGCAAGAGTACCGTGACTGAAGTCCCTCCTGTTGCAGGGGAACCAGTGCAAGAGCAGCAGCAAACTCCCATTACGTACCCATCAGGTACGTAATTGGAATGGCTGGAAGGCAGTCATACATACAAGGCTCCAACATCTCTATGAGCACCAACATTTTTTATTACGAAAAGGGTGTCCTCTGGATAGTTTCTCTGCTTCTAGGGTGAACCGGTACTACCTGCCAAGTGGGGTTTGGGGTCAAGCAGTGCTATATCTGGTTGAACCTCAAGTACAGGGTGGATACGCATGAATGAGTTTTTTCGATGTATGTACCTTGGATGGAAAACCAGAGGAGCTCTAGCACTGCACGATCCCAGCTTCCAGCTCACAGCTGGGCACCATTCTGCACATTTCTGCTGGCAAAGGAGCAAGGAAATGACAAAGAGAGTGCGCCACAGCAAAGCGACTGCAACCAAAACTGGTACTGCCGGGCAGAGGAGCAGAGAGCTTGCCTCCTGTCCTATGTGGCAGTATCGGCGTTATAATGCAGAAAAAGACAGACACATTTTAGCCCAAATGCTTTTTCTTGCATAGTACAATCTAAATATACCCCCTATGATAAATACAGCAGAATAATCAGAAGGTACTGAATGCTTAAAATGCATCCTTAACAAAACAAAACAATGTAATGCATATCTCTCTTTACATGTCAAACAATTCGCCTAACAAATCATAATAATGCAGAATGATATGAAATTCACCCATCAAGCCCAAATGCATGCACAAAGATTACCATGGCAAAGAATTGTGAATTTCATTAAATATGTTAAAGGCAAAAAAAAATATTCAGCTTTGAAAAATAGTAATCCTGTCTTTCAACAAAAATATTATAGGAAGCTATGAATTTGGTAGATCTGAATAGGATGTTGGTACATGTTTTACTAAGGTAATATAATGGCACACTATTATTAGATCACATTAATCATTACTGTGCCAAAGGCACTGACAGCACCACTGAAAAGGATTGAAAGGGCTGGTAATGGATATAAATTACCCATTGTGTGATAAAAGGATTTTTACTAAGAAGGTAAGAATAAAACAGCAAATTTCTAATATAACTGTTGTGTAAAAACCAAAATAAAAGTAATCCAGTCAGTAATATCCACAAAATCAGAAAGTAAGCACTTTTGAAACAAGATAAAGTCACAATAAAAACTGTATACAATGTAAAATTAATTTCGTGGTGCATAATATTACTATCAATTTAAATAGTTTACATCATGACCTCTAAGGGGTATGGTCAAGGGAAAGGTAAGCTTTGTTAATTAGAATCAAGTATGAGCTTCTGCACTTGTATTTTAAGTTTATGGGTTTGGAATTTTTTTCTTAGGTGTTTGTTTTGGGTTTTTTTTAAACCTATAATGGCTTCATAACAGCCCCCGAAATTCAAGACATGTTGTGAGGTTCTGTTAATGCAGAAAACATCACAACAAACAGCACATCTCTCAGATGGTTTTATCTGGATTCCAAATGCTATTACAAAATGAACCACGTCTTTGCTGAGCTATTTAACCATTTGATTGAAACCATTTGTATTACTAATTGTCCAGTTCTGTGCTCCACCTTTACTCTGGCAAGTATTTCCTGATATTAGTAAGGATCAGTGAAGTCAATTGGTCAAAATACATCCTTATTTACAGCATTAAAAATCCACGTCTCTTCTTTGAAGTTGATGGAATTATTCTAGAATCGAGTCATTCTAATTCTTTGAGTCAATTGTCTAGAATAAAATTCAGTAGCTTATATTCAATTAGTAAGTTTTAAAAAATGCAAGCCATATTCTTAAATGATATAAATTCCTAAGTACAGACATCAATCCTGAAAACACTTACCTCTATGCTTAGCTTTACTCACGTGAGTAATTCCATTAGCATCAGTAATTCAATACCTGCTTATGCATTTGCAGTACTGAAGCTTTAATATGCCTGAATATCCTCTCACTTACATCAGCTATAAATCAGCACAATTCCTCTGGATCACACAGCTTCTACTGATTCACAAGATATACAAGTGACTGGACAATCCAGTATAACAATTATAATAAAGAAATAACATAAGAATTTGATTTGGGAGCAGAAGCTATCAGAAATTTTGATTTAAGAATCAATTAATGCATGTAGAATGTAGAATTAATTATTGGTATTTCCTAGGAAGCTAGACTTTTATTTCAAACTGAGGGCCAAATAACCCAATTCTGATTTCACACTGATTTTCACAGCAATCTGATTTCTCAGACTTTACAGGAGCTTTTCTGCTACTGCACTGCAATAGCTCAGACGAAAATCACATATACAATGTAGTACACCCCTCCACTCACTGATTTTCATGGGTGTTCTTCTCATGCTAATATACAACAGACTATGGTTCTTAATAATATGCATGAGATGTTCTATTGAACTTATGGAAAGAAAACAACAAAAGTGATAAAATGAATTTAATCATGAGTGTCATGGAATTTTTTTTTTAAATCAGCAGTCTGTTGATAAAGTAATAAATGATGATTCATCTCTAACACAATTATTACATATCAGCTGTGTAAGATGAATGCTCATGATTTTACCAAGCAGACTTTTTTCTTGAAAAAACTATTTGTAGCTCACTATATCCCAAAAGAACTACAATTAAAAGTTTTGCTAAAGACATAATCTTTTTGAAGGCATAAAAAACCATGAGAACAGATTTTTAAACCTAATTTAGGTAGGTCATTTTTATGTAATTTTTTTTAATATGGAAAAACAAACCCACAAATGCAGATCCATAAGCAGAAGAAAATGTTATGAGAACAATATAATTATTCTTACCAGTTACTCTTAAACCAACGAATCTGTTCCCTGGATGAGGAAATTCTTAAAAGACACAGGATAGGTAGGTACTGAAGGTCACAACTGTAAAAATAAAACCTGTGAGAAATTTAATACGTCAAAACTCAGTGTTTGAGTCAGACATTTACATTAAAATATTACAATGCCACCTCAAGCAGACAATCTACAGAGCAGCAGAGAGTATTGAGAATTAGAATATTAATGGGATTAACACCTTTTCTTTTTTAAGCCTTCCTAATGTATGTGCTTGGTGGTCATTTCATTTTGGGAACTGAAAAGTTCTTTCAGTTCTGGATTGTTTTGAGAGGGAAAACCTCTCCTCAAGATAATGCTGAGGAACAGAATGAAATTCTTCTGATCCTTTCCCCTAGACAGTGCAGCAAGAGAGGACAAAACAGGATAAAACAAAAGTTGCATAGCATACTCCAGAAACCCAGTTATTCTCTTTGACATTGATATTCTAATCTTTCAAACCGAGTAAAAAGAGAGCAGCTACTAATTGTATTTTTACTTTTTTTTAATTCCATTTTATAACAGAAATAAGTCCTTTGTAGATGATCTCATCTAATAAACCCTACTTAAAAGAGATAAGAGCTAGCAGTAAAAGCCAAGCCAGAATACTTCCAAGATATTTGTCAGCAGTGAATTTAGGGCCATTACATTAGTAAGCAAAATAGAAACAAAAACAAAGGGCATTCTTAGAGCAAAGTAAAGTTCACTTGACTGAAGCTATAATCTGAAGAATTTATGACTGAGAATTCTAACTATGTTTATTCCTGTGCGTGTCTAACAAATGAAATTAAAGGTCACTTCCAAATAATACACTTTGTACATCTACATCAACCAAACTATTTCATACAACAGGCTCTGGCTCTGAAACCCCAGTTCAAGCACCACAGCCTTAGGGCTCCACCTTACCAACACCGGTTTCCCAGAGAAGCTCTGACTTCGCAGAGCCCCAGTGGCGGGCTGGCGCAGTCAGCGTGCACAGAACTGCATCTTTCATTTCTGTGGGAAATAATTAAGAGCTTGGCCATTTTATTGCATTTGGTTTAAATCATTCAGCACCAACAGGACCACACTGCTGGGCACTGCTATTTGTTGACTTGAAGGATAAACAATTTTGAGGACTCCTATTGATGATAGAAGCAGTATTAAATAATTCTGCAAATTAGGAGTTCGCTACTAAGCGGCGCAGCCCTCCACTAGTGCAACAGCAACACAGCACTTCTCATGTATCCTCTAAGATCTCTCCAGACTCCACCTTGTCCTGATTACACCCAATGCAAAGTGCTACTGCAGAATATCCCACTTTGTCCGTGACACCTCCTCTTCTCACTCCTTTGGTTCCTCCACCACACCAAATGCAGGCCACTGATTTTCATTTCAATGGTCTACCACAATGTTTCCTGGTTCCCACTCCTTCCCCCCTCGCTCGCAGATTGAACCAGTCGTTATCACGCTCTTTGAAATATTTTCCAAGTGATAGTTCTGCCACACAGCTTCTCTGACATAGGAGAATTACCCCAGTAAAAGCTTCAAACCCCTCCTTTGTAACTCACATTTCCACAGTTAACTGCCAACAATTCAGCAGTAGACATCTGGTTTGCCATCACCACTGTTTCTCACACGCAGGAACACATTTCTTTTTTGCTTTCTCCTCATGCCTAGTTTTCTTTTACATGCCAATTGTCTCTGGTTTTATACTTGAATTATAAGCCCCAAAAGGCAAAGCCTATCTTCTCATTACATATTTTACAGTATTGAGCTTAATGGGTGGTGAGCAAGCAGAAGCCAATCTCGCACCCCGTTTTCCATGGGTATGCCCAGCTACGCAAGAAGCAAACCAACGGGCAGTCAAACCAACCACCTACCCTGTTGGCTGGACAGAAGGAAAACCTTTTGTAAACGGTTAAGAAAACTGAACCACTCTGCATCAGATTTTGTCTCCCCAAATAAGAAATCGTATCTAGACAGGATTCAGGTCCCATTTATAGAGGCCCATTCCATTTTAGAATTAAAATAAGTGAATTTTATTTACAATATTTGGACATACAGGAGAAGCAAATTCCTGGACTGCTAAATATAAACATAGGTCCCATCGAACGTTTTCAGTTGCACAGTGTCTAAAAACAGTGATGGCTTGTTTGTCTGGAATTTCTGCAGTTGTTGATGTCTTCAAACCTCAAGATACACCTTTTAAATGTTTACTTGCAGCTTATTCAACATAAGAAAGCCAAGAAATAGAAATAAAGATGATAATAAGCTGTTAGGTTTCGAAAAGATGTTATCTCGCTAAACAGGTTCTTAGTACTCCTACGCCGACATCTAGACTACATTTTTGCTATGCTATTACAAAGCTACTTGTGTTTTTTAAAAAAAACAATAAAAATCAGATTTTACATACACGCTCATGACTTGCAAAATTCTAGGAATGATTCTCAAGGGGCTTTCACTAAGATGCTTTATAAATTCTGATGACAGACAGAACACAGTAAGGCTTCATCTCTTAAAGTCCTGTACTGATTTGTTTGGAGGCTTCGTGTCATTGATCAGCATGTCAATGTCTCTTGCAATCTGCTTTCCAGTTCATGACTGTGAGTGAACCCCTCAGGTTTAAAACCTTAAATGATTTAAGGTCTGTGATACATAACCTTATGAACAAATTGGGAAAATCTGTAGCTTTACACATTAAACTGTAGCAGAAATGATTTAAAGCCTTATAAAAAGGTATTTTACTTACCTGTGCTAATATTATTCTAACACATTTGACACTGACTATGTAAAGCAGAGAGTTTAAAGGTACAGGCAGCCAGCTGCACGGAAACAAATTAACATAGTTCCACTTAGGTCAAACTGGGCCAGTTTACCAGTCTCTAATACACTTGCCAGCATTAAAAAATTGCACCGTGTACCCCCACAGACCAATTCGTCACGGTAAAGCCTCCCCGAGTAACGCACCTGTGCAGTTGTGCTCGGCTCGGCAAGGGAGCCTGCTCCCCAAACACAGCTCTACCTCCCAACAAGAAACCCCAAAGGACCTCAGTATAGTCAAATAAAAGTACTATC
>VZSF01008001.1:2182-47182 GCA_013398295.1 Chionis minor | reverse complement strand
GGCATATCAACACTGACGAAGGCCATAATTATTTTCTTCCGCTGTCCAGATGTTACAAAGGAATACGACAGCTGTGCTCGGGCAGCAGTGCCAGCAGAAGGGCAGCGCAGGAGGTCCGTCTCCCTGGCCTTCATCCCTCCACTTACTCCCGCCCTGATGTGCAGGACAAGCCCGAGAAGGGCTACTGAGAGCAGCCCCTTCCCAAAATCAGCGCCCCAAAAGCCCTCAAGACAATATTACACCATTCCTGATAAAAGCATCATTTTAAGAGGATTGGCATCTGACACCCACTTACAACAGACCACAAAACAGGTGGAATGCAACCTTTCTGCTAACATCTACATAAAGACTTAGGGTAGGGCAAGCATACAAGAGCAATCCAGCCTTGACACCAAACATTCAGTGAGCCAGTTCTTCAGCCACCTAATAGATAACAGTGAAAAATATGAAAACCCCTTAAATAAACCACCTTAGACTCCTCCAGCATCTTCCTAAGATCTGCCGGACTATTTCAATTCAGTACGCTTCTGGCCTCGTATGACTTGTATATGCAATTAATAGCAAAAGTTAGAGGCCTTGCAGGACCATGCCCACTGTCTATTAATTGCTGAAAAGATTTAAAGTTTTTCTTTACTTGTGCTCACTTAGAGATGGGCATTACCTGCAGGATATTGGCATGGAACAGTAAGGGCAAAAAGAAAATCTCCAATTCTGACCCTGGGACATCTCAGAAGCACCTCTGGTGGGAACAGGCATGTGCCAAACGACAAGAGGCAGTTTAATGGCATATCTAGATCCATTATAACCGTAACTGAAGTTGGTAGCAATAAAAAGAAATCCAAACCAGGATACAATAATATGGTCAGGTATTAAGGGTGTCCTGTTGAGCCTAATTGTCACCAGGAACAACTATCCACTGATTCGCAACTCAGCTCTACTTCTGCTGGAACAATCATCAATTCACAGTTTTAAAGAGAAGAAAATATAAAATACTTATGAAATGATAGCTTGGGAAAATGCATTTTTCATTCCTAACTATCTTGTTAGCGCATCAAATTACAAAACACCATCTGAGGCAGTTTTCACCACATCACATAAGAGGACATTTCATAAGTGATACTGCTCTCATCACAGTCTAGTAGAGAAAGAAAGAGGAGTTTGTTTATAGATTCTTTCTTGTTTGTTTTACATTTTCTATGTAGGAAAAAAAATCCAATAACCCACAAAAAGATGTAGGTCAAATGTTCTCATCTCAAATCTTCCTTGATAAGTAGCGATTTAAGAAGTCTATATAAAAAATGTGTTATTCCCTTTCAGCTCATAGGAAAAAATGTTTCAGAAATAGCACATAAAAAAATATTCAATGTCACTAAAACTGGAATAGAAAATGTTTTATAGATTAACAAACATTGTAATGAATTTGCACAACCTTAACTGACTGTATACATAGCATAATGAAATGGTCTACATCCTTTCAAAGAAAAATTAGGTATTCCAGCACGTAGCTTTAGAAAAGCATTGTTCAGAAAAACCTGCATTTTTTCCCAGCTACCATGTAATTTGTGAGATGCATTTTTAAATGATCTGCAACTGCAGCAGGCTTCATCAGTCAGATGATACAGATAGATAATTCACCAAACTGTCACATGATCTTCCATCAGTCTAAAAGATGTGAATATATTGCCACAAGCTTTGGGAATAATGGGTGCACCTGTTTACAGTGTCACCTCTGTTTGCTAATTGTCTCCTTGAGCTACATTTTACTTCTAATGCATTTATTTTTGACAGGCAGTGTCTATTTAGAAATCACATTACTTCAAGTGCAATTGTTCTTTTGTCTATCAAGTAAATGAAGTGTTGTTATACAGATTTCAGGTTCTGATTAGTGAAGTATCAGCACACCACAAAGGTCAATCAGTTATTTACCTGAAGTAACAGAAGTATGACAGGCCTCCTGGATATCCTCTAGATCATGGTATAGCTCACATTAGTATTAATATTTTATATTTCAAATATATATATACATACACCTTTGTCTGCAGGTATATTTACATAAATGTATTAAGTCTTCTGAAACATACAGTACCATACATATACAGAATGTAAGGAAAAAAGCACTCAAGTGGAATATGTCAATGCCACCACAGACCCAACTCTTCCACCCCACTATTTTAAGTTAAGCCAAGAGAATGGTGAAAACCAAGGGGTCGGTTTGCAATGGTTTATGCACATAAGCTGTCACACCAACAAAACTAATGTTTTAAAACCATGCTTTTTTTCATTGTGCTTCCTGCTTTTTATAGAACAGTGAAGCAAAATTTAGTTGAGGTTACTTGCATTAGCTTCAACTAATAAGATGCCATAAGAAATTAAGATGAGCCACTTGAGGTCTAAGAAGGACCACAGGGGATTTTTATTCGCACCCATAACCTCGTGTCTGCAACGTTACCAACGTTCAGTGAAATAATATGTCTCAACAGGTACAAAACCATGCCTTTATATATATATAATAACACATTCAAGTAGAACTATACTATCAAACAGGAAATTTTGAAAACCTAAATCAGCACATTGATCACACTGCCACTTCACTGCATACATATTGATCCCATTAAAAAAAAAAAAAAAAAAAAAAAAGAAAGAAAAAGGGGCATTTTAACTGTGTTATTACCGAGGTGGAAAATAGTACTACTATAGTGGCAGCAGTGGTTTGCCAAAGCCTCATTATTTCTTATGTATCTCTGTCCAAGTTCCACACTCTGTGCTCGGCTCTGCCATGCAAAGACAAGGTAGAAGAGAAGCCTACAAGAGCAATAGTAATTTCCCAAAACAAAGGCAAAGTCCAAAGCTAACACCTACCCATCCTCATGGAGGTCTAGGTACAGAGTGGTCTCTGTACACACATGGCAACCTCCTGGGCCTTACCAGGGATTTCCAGCCACCACTGCTGTTTTACCAGTTTGCCAAAAGAAACAGAGACAAGAAGCCACGCTTGCCTTAAGTCACATTCTAAATTGGCTCCCAGGAGCATTGCCCTACCTTGTTCACTAAAGCACGGTGTATGTTTTCTCAGTGTTTAGCATATGCTATGTAACCTGAGCAGGACTTGTATTGTTCCAGTAGTTGTTTTTCTAAAGTATGTTCCCATCAGGACCATAATTACATGCAAAATACTAGAGTTAGAGTCATTCATAAAGTCATTTAAAATTTTCCCTAACACTTTCTGGCAAGATTAGGGCACATCTTGAAACGGAATATGGAAGAAATCACCATCTTGGCCACAGATGTGCACCGATGATAAAAGTTCATATTACTCCAGGTTAGTTTACATGTTCCAAGACCCTAAATGCTATAGGGGAATCTCCCCTGATGTATTTTGAAGAGGAGTGCTTTTTTCAAGTACTTCTGCAAATGTAAGCACAATTGAGATAGAGTTAATCATTCATGAGCACCTAATATACCTGTATTTATGACTAAGTCTCCTGGAAACTCGAGTCTGAAGTTCTCAAAGCATATTTCTCCTGCAGTTTCTGACATATACTTAGCAGCAGCAGGACTGAGCCTGATCCTTGAAAAAAAGGAGTGGACATGAAATCGCCGTTTGCTCCCAAGCGCAACGTGTCTCTTTGGGAACACGCGTCTCCTACTATAGCCTGATGTTGCAGGAGAGAGATCATTTATGTGGAAAACATACAAATTTATTTAGTAATTTTATACCTACCCCAAGAATTACTGTTTTCTTTTACACAACAGCAAGCGATCTTTATACTATTACTTTGCATACAGAGAAGTGGATACTCTAGCAATAAAGCTGCTTGCCTAAGACTAAATCCCGCCAAGCACTTCTTTTGCACACAAACAGTCTCCTTGAAATCAATGAGATTTCTTGAATGAGCTCTTCACACAAGTAAAAGGATCAGGTCCTTAAACAGCAGAAAGTACAGACGGCCATGTTAACATAAAGCATCAAACAGGAGGAGGTCTCGGCAACGGAGTGAAGTATAGTCACCTACCACACATGGTTAATGAGATGTGACAGGCCAAATTCAGATCAAATGTAAACAGGGGCACTCTCCTGCCTGGAACAAAACCTCTGAAAGAGGTCTAAGCTTTGCTTCATGTGCAGTATCAGGTAGCAGCAATGCGATTAACCACCATCCAACGAGTTACCAAAGCTTACCAGCATGGAAATAGCAACACAAACACAGGAAAACCACAACCATCTACCTTCCAACACCCACAGCTGGACCACAGGTGATTGTCCAGCCCTGGAGTTCGCAAAGCTCCTGCAGACCAGAGGAGAGATTCGGCGCGATGCCATCAAAAGGGATCCAGGACATACGCGTGCCAGAGAGCTTTCCAAAAACACCAAGGCGCTGTTTTCCTGAATACCCTGGGTTCCCCATGCTTCTCACACAGTCCACCTGCATGCCTCCCGGGCAGTCTGACAGCAGTTGCTGCAACACGGGCGCCAGGCGCTGCATCTCACCCATCAGAGCCGTTCTCCCCCCTCCAAATATCTCACGCCACTGCTGAAGAGCTACCCAGCCTTTGACCCTATGTTACTTCAACTTCTGGACCTCTACACAATTGACAATGTTGTAATTCTGTTTTAGTCACTGCATTTCTCTTCTATTTTAATATATATTTTAATATTGGAGGGAAGGGAGCGGGGGGGGGCGGGGAGAGGACACAATTCTTTTCCAAGCAGAACTAATCCCCCTTTGAGGATGGGCGAGCCCCACACAGCCCTCGGATGCGAACGGCAAGAAGCTCTGGTTAGCTGGGGAGGCTGCACATCTCAGCAGGTTGTAAAACAAGGATAAACAACAAATTATAACTTAGTGGCAACTTCCGTTTTCCCCCTGCAGCCTGGGATGTGCGAGACTGGCCACTGAGCGCGTGGGTAAGTGCGGGGAGCGCATATGCGCCAGCAGAGTTTATAGTGAAGGAGGGGAGCACGTGGGTGGTAGCAATTTAAAAAGCAGCTGTGTGTATGTTTTTCCCGGTTAGACTGTGAAATCACAAATGGTAGAATCAGCACTGTAAGCTTAAAACCACGCTAACCCACTTGGCTGCATTTTATTGTTAACTTTGCGTCTACATTTTTCCTTATTTTTACCAAAAAAAACCCCACAAAAAACCAACCACAGAACGAATCCTCTGCCCCAACTACCTCCTTTTATTAATAAAAGGATAAAATTACACTAAATATTTCTAATGTGATGATAAAATGGTGAAGAATGAGAAAGTAGTATAAAACAGGACATTCGTGGCCAGAGCATTTGGAACATTCATACCGTTAGATATATTTTACTCTAAGTAATCAGGAATGTATTGGTATTTTGAAATTATGTATCTCTAATAACACAAAAGTACTTAAGAACAGAAATAGACAGTAATGGAAAATGCAGTCAACTGTTGACAACATATAGAATTTCAGAAAATAATTTACAGAGAACAGCACAGCAGATGAGTCAAAATTTTCTCAAAAATATTTCTTGCCTCGGATAGTCCAATGTAATTCATTTTCTATCTCTGTTCATTAATCATTGTTAAAATTAGTGATCCATTTCTTCCACTCTGCCATCTGCACTCAGCTTCGTAACAAACATGACACCTTCCTGCATAATAAAACCTGACAACTACGAGGATGCATTTCCAAATAGCTTTCTGCATATTTGCACCTCTATAACTGATTCCGTTGTCAGACAAAAGTGGATTATTTAACCAGAGTTCTTTCTTTATCAATTCAGTACACAGACGTGTGCTTGTGAGGGAGTGCGTGCGTGTGTGTGTGGATGCATGTGTATAAAATGATCAAGTGAAAATCACTTAATTTGAAATAAAAACAAGATATATGCGTTATCTTTGAATTCTCACTGTAGGTAAAATTGGTCATATATATGTATGTTAGTTTTAATCTTCTACCATGAAGCTTAAGGATATAACATTTGGATTGGCTTCATCTTGTAAAGTTTGCATACACAAGAATTATCCTGACACTCCAATTTCCTCCAAAAGAAAAGAAAAAATAGAAAGAAAAAAAAAATCATATCCAGCTTGGTTTGTTTCCCAGCCTTTGATCACTGACAATTTCAAATAAATATTTTTAAGATAAGACGAAATATCCAAGCAATGAGAAGATATAAAAAAATTGCACAGATAAATAATTAAAATTCAGGATGTCATTTCTATCCTGTTCAGGCCAGCCTCTAATCTCCTGGTGGCAGACAGGGGACCAGAGAACACGGTACGGTTCTTGGTCTCTTTCCATTCCATCAACAGACTTGGAAAGCCATGGCAGCAGGGCATCTGAGTGGTCCCTTCGTAAATGCTAATTACACTTAGATCCCACAGATTAACAGAAGCTGCAGTTCTCTGCACACTGAAATATCAGGGTAATGGCGGGAGCATTAGGCCGTACACATGGAAGTCAACAGGAACCTGTCCGCCGACCGGGAGGAATCTGGTGCCCTGTTGACAGCTCTGTTTGGGGAGAACTGCCCAGCCAAGTGGTGAGCAGAGCTGATCCGCCAGGACAGCGTCCACTCACTTCTGCTCAAACAGTGGTAGGCAGTAGGACAGGGGGGTGGGAGCACTCAGGAACATGAAAGTCTATACCAGAGTCCTCCAGAGGCTAAATCTAGTTACCAAACCCTTTCAAACGCTTTAATTCAGGCCTGTAAAGTACACTAGTCTTTAAATGGAATTGGAAAAGAGCACTCTGTTTCAACAGAGATTATCATTCCATAGTAACCTCAAATAATTGTGCCTACAGCAAGTTCTGCAGGTGCCCCATAACAGCAGGCAGAATGACAAATCCTGCGTCCAAGATGGGAACCGTTACTTTTTCACTCAGTTTCCTCAATTTTAAATTTTGAGCCATGGCAACCACAACAAGCCACAGTCACATACACATTTGTTTACCTGCGAGCCAGGTGAGCCCATGGCCACCAAGCAGCCCCCCAGGCCCAGCCCCAGCTGCTCCACAAGCTGCTGCACACTCACCTCCGACGCTGCCACCTCCGAGCATGGACGAGCTCTTGGGAAGAGCACGGAGGGCTGACAGCACAAACTGGTAGCCAGTGCAGCGTTCGAGAGACCATGCTCACTTCCCAGCTCTACCAGCTGACCTACTCACTAAACCTAGACAAGCTGCCCCAATTCCACATGCCCCCATTTTCCCATTACTAATGGCGATGCTGACACTTGCCTCCTTTGCGACCCGCTGACAAAAAAAGCTAAATGACTTTCAGGAGCACCACAGACTACCACACGTATAAGGAAACTGTATCGGTACAATCTGGCTGACAAACACATCATCTCTCGGCATCCCAGTTTTCATTTGAGCGCTACCACTAGTATCGTTCCTCTCTCTGATAAATTTCTGACAGAAGCCCTCAGTGGAGAAAAGTTCTTCCATTGCTAACATCTTAAAAAGCTTCTATAGCATAGACATAAATTACAGCATATATATTAAAAAGAAGCAATGCTTCTTTTTTAATAGCTAAAATATAAGGGGAACTTGAGTACAAGCCCAGCAGGTCAAATCCAATTCAAGCAACATCTCCAACATATACCATGAGAAGCAGCAGCAGAACATTTTAAGAACAAAGGACCAATTCTGCCTCCAGTTGTATGCCTGCCACTTCCACACGCACAACATGAATGAGACCCAAAGTTTCTGCAAGAATTATTTCAGAAAGTTATATAATTTTTGTGTCGAAAGGATTTAAAGAAAAATTCAATCGATCTATTTTTTGATACAACACTGTCTAATACAACAGCAAACGCATGTCACTCTTTGGAAGAAAATCTGCATCTGACATGAAAGTGTCTGTTCAAAATTTAAACCAGATGTGGTACAGAACAGCTGAAATCTAAAGTTTGGAAAAAAATAAGATGTGGAAGAGTTATAGCAACTGACTTCTGCTAGATACCACAAGTGTAAGACAGCCCTCTTTTTAAAGTGTTCAGACTGAAACCTTTCTAGGTGCACAGAAACACTTTAACCTGTTGGCATAATCTTTTTAAAGTGTATTTTATTTCAGGGGCTAAAGCTTATTGGGTTTTTTGTTTTGTTTTCTTCTTTTTTTTATTTCCTCTCCATTTGTCAATTTGGAAACAGACTGCCTATTTATGAATTTTCTGTACGTTCTTCTGTAGCTCTCAGTAAGCATTTGAGAACAACTACCAACTATTCTTTTTATTCGTCACTTGGAAGGAAAAAAAAAATCAAACAGGCATTGTCTCTATAGCTGCTTCTTTTGCCTTTTAGTTTCCTTTTTTTTTCTTCACATGTCTGCATACTGACACATTCAATTTCAGGTTATCAGCACATCTGAATTACAGAATACTGATGGGGATAGAGGGCAGGCCTCTCTGGACTGATTAGCATCATTTAAGAAAGCATTCACTTGCTTGCTTCATTGGCTGCAGGGATTCCATGATGGGTGGCCTTTTAGCATTAGAAGTCAATATGGAGCGATCTCATTTGAATTAAATATGGACAAAAGAAAAGATTTGATTGTGGTTATTCATAGCTAACCTTTTAATTTCGCAAAGCTCTGAAATTTGGGGGTTTGTAAGCCATAAAACTTAAATATACTTAGTTTTTCATTTCTTTTCAACTCGCTTCTCTTCTCCTCCTCCAGTTTTTATGTACTTTTTAATTTGTGCAAAACTCAAACCAGAAGCTTATTTCAAAAGAAATGTCTGGATGAATATTCAGGAAAACCTTTTAACCTAGTTAAACCTACACTGACTATAAAAGGAGGAATGCCTGATTCTAATCCATAAATGTATGTAAATCCACACTGAAAAACATATTTGTCTCTATCAGACTCATACTTGTTTCCGAATGGACCACAAATGCAGCCAAGTATTTCATTAACACAAATAATTATTTATGGCTAGTCATATTACAACCTTTGTTAACAAGAGCCTAAGCCGGTGGAAAGTATAGCAACAAAATCTGATCATAGGGAAACAAATTTCTATTCTCGCATTA
Organism: Chionis minor; assembly: GCA_013398295.1. NCBI lineage: Eukaryota > Metazoa > Chordata > Aves > Charadriiformes > Chionidae > Chionis > Chionis minor. Next base: position 38,169 of record VZSF01008001.1, on the reverse strand, counting down.
AAGTAAAATTACTATATGAACCAAAATATAAAATGGTAATGACAAGTTCCCACTAACTAATAAAAATCACAGAAATGCAGAAGATCAGGCTACAGAAACAGCTGGGAGAAAATAAGTAAAGCTTAAGTTTTCCGAGAGATTAAAAGAAGTTAAGTGCAAAATCTGACTTCCAAGTAGATGAAAGCACTAAAAGCGTGGCCAGCCTCTCTGAATACCTGATCCCTCTGCACTTGAAGACAGTGGGAGTTTTGCCATTAACTTCAATGGAAGTAAAATCAGACATTGAGAAATGAAGTGGAAATGGCTTTTGCGGAGCTGGGCTGACTGCCATGGTACGGGATAAGCTCAGCCTATGAGGAGCACAGGATAAATATCACACTGCTTCTAGCACATGACTTGTCCCTTTGCAACCTATCCCAACAGACTAGGCTTAAATTTGAAATATATAGTTAACTCCAGTCCAGACAATTTCACAGATATCCCGATGAAGGAGAAAAGTATTAAAAGTCCCTCAGTGGGTGTCTCATAGAAAGAGATTCGAGCAAATCACTCCTGCGTTGCAGACACCACTGAATCGGAAATCAAGACCTGGTTAAAGCATTGTCATGGATCGCGTTAAAGATTAAATCAGCCCCATAAAAAGAAGCAGCAAAACACTACCTGCATTTACACCTTTCAGTTGTTTTACAGAAGTTAAGTCTGGAACCATCCAAAGTATTCACAGAATTACTCCCGTATTCCTCAAGATTTTAGTTCATCCCTGCTGTTGTAATACAGAGAGAACCTAGATGAAAGAGAATAAAAGGTAGGGAGTATATTTCCTGAGGAAGCATATGCATTCAACTTTTTCAAGTTGTATGATCTCACTGTAGCATTCAATGGTTTTAAAACTGAGCTTTTCCAAGTTGTCCTCCTGTCCCTAATTTACTAATTTCCAAAAAATTTTGATTTTACAGTTTTTTTTCAAGCCAGTATACCAGACCTCTGCACTCTCACGCAGCATTACATCAACAGCATCCTTAGCATGCATTTTGTCCATTTTTAAATGGAATAAGTCTAAATAAAGAAACAAAAGTGCTTGGGAGTACTTTCACTGCAGCATAAGCATTCTAAAAAGGCCCTTCACAAATGTTTCCAATATGCTTTATACTGCAACCCAATGTGCAACTTCTAAACTACACCACCACAAGTAAGAAATTAGAAATGTTGAGGGCTATTGAACACTGAATTTTCACAGTGCATCTGCACAAAGTTATTTAGCACAGATGTTTCTGTAATTGTGATCCACTGGAAAAACTCAAAGTGTTCAATGGCCCTCACACTTCCACCTGCAGAGCAGTACTGGTCTAGTACAACTATGCTGAGCTGCAACATATAAAAAACAGCCATAGAGGCTGGATCAGACTTTGTAAGATTTTCACAAATAGTGTTATTCTGCTTTGTTTGTGAAGGGGTGACATGATTTGGGGTTTTTTCTTTCCGTTTACAAAAAGACCCACATATTAAAAAGGGGTGAAATAGATTTTACATGCCTGGCTTTGAACCTGGGAATCTCCCACCGTGCAACTAATTGCATTGCCAACAAGACACAGGAGTACACCCACAAGCAGCATAAAATGTAACTGTGAGGGGTGTGATGGTAAGTCTTTATAAATAATACATTCATCTCAAGGTGCACTTGTGCCTGTGTTGTTAATGTAGGTATTTTTTCATTAGTAGCTGTAAAGATATCTGGGCAGGTGAACATCAATATGCCTCTAAAGACAATAAAAATGAGGAATCAACAAGAGGACAGGACTCGCTTCTGAAGCGGAATGGAGGTATATTCAGTTCGAACAGCAGCAAAGGGAAGGGAAGATCATTACAGTGACCCTAGCTCTCCTATGCATTCACGCAGCCTCAGAAATTCCCAGGACAGCATCACCCTATTCTCACTTTCCACAAAAAAGCGTGTTGCAGAGACAGGCAGTATCTTCCTGCCCCCAGGAACGGCTGAGCAGAGAGCGGGCAGCACAAACCTGGTTACAGAGCACTGAATAAGGACCAACGGCTTCTTGTCATCCCACTGCCAATGTACAAGGAAGCAGGTGGACCATTCACTTAACCACCCCTGCAAATTCCCAAAAAAGGATTACAGAGAATTTTTTAGCTGAGAAAACAAGAGGGAATTGATTAGAGAAAAGATAAGCTAGAAAAGGATAAGGCAACATTGATATAAAAAACATCATCTAATATGGCTATCAGCACACATTGGACTGTAGAAGTACATAAACATTTAGTGATAGGTTGCTGGTTTTGCAAAACAAATCCATAATGTGGACTCATATTTTGAGTAATAAAAAGTGAGGATAATGGCTAAGTTATCATTTGAAAATTGGCTGCAGTAACTGCACAATACATTTTTCAAAGCATATGAACAATAATATGACAATTGCTCCGAACTAGATAACCACTTTGTGCTGCTGTCCCACCAGATCTAACAAACTGATCTAACAAACTTAACCATGTCAGTGCCTCAGCAGGAGCGCAGCTAGGATCACTTCATTGCTCCAAGATTCTATCTTTTTCACAGTTCTTGTCGCCAAGTTGTTCCTATAAGTACCTTATTTGCTCCAACACTCTTCTACCATCTCTAATTTTTTGTGGAGTCCCACACAGCTATGTTTCACCCTTCTCTCCTTCACTCGTCTCTGTCTAGGTGATCTCATTTTTTGCTCAGGTGTCTTCTTCCAAGTTTATGTTGATGACAGCCACATTTACCTCCTGCACCAGTCTCCTATCTGAGCCTGCACGTGAGAGCACCTCTTCTGATTACGTTGCTACCAATTTAAACTCAAATGGCCAAAACTGAACTGTGTGTCTTTCCTTTCAATCCCCTGCCAGTCCCTACTTTCTTTATCACTGTTAACCGACAATGCCATTTCCTTGCCACCTTCAGCATGGCTCCTTATTCTCTGCCTCAAAAATTCCAAATAACTCCCAAACCTATCCCTTTTTCCTGTACCATCATATAAGAAAGTCTCTTCTTTCTAAGCAGAAAAGACTCTTCAACTTCTCCATCCTGACTGCTACTGCAACTACTTCTACTTACTCATTTCCCAAATACTCAGTTCCACACCAGCATAGACAGCTGTTCACTGAGTAGGCCCAAGTGTTCTGCAATAGAAACAATAAATAATTAAATGATAATGAGGAGGCAGCATGCTGATAGAGGAGGTGGCACTACATCCTACAAGACAGCACCGAATCAGCGTGCCAAGATAATAGAGAGAAACCAGGCTAATCTTTAAGCTGAATTTTCATTTAAGACTAAAAAGCAAAATTCTGGTTGGCCATAGTAAACATCTGACAGTAGTGCATAGCGCTCTGATTATATTAAATTCGCCACCATGGGCAAGATTTCTAGCGATGTGTGTAATGTCCTTCTGAAAACTGAACACAGGGCCAGAAGCCCAAAGGCAACAAGCCCTTGACCATTATTCAGGCACCTAAATCCCACTAAAATGGAGATCAAGCACGTAAAAACCCAAAAGGCCGCACACTTCAGAAGATGTAAGCCACAGGCATGTAGCTCCCTGAGACACTTTTGAAGTTGTAACCCCTGGTCAAATGCTATCTTAAATACTACCATCCCACCACCTCAGTTCTCACAGCAATTTTATCTGGTTGATGTATTTATTCCTGTCCTGTACTGCTACAAGCTGTAAAAATAGCTTTATTGTTCCACCTTAGAGGTGGCTGCTGCTCAGTTAGAAACCTTCTTAAACAACGGCCTCAGAGCCATTTTGTTAAACTTCGTAAGCGCGGCAAACTTTAAGGTGATTGAGCAAAAGTTCACAGGTAAGCACACGCTCCTCTTATAACCACAGAGCTAATCAAGAAACATGAAAATAACGTGTATTGCACAAAACAGTCATTCAGTCCTCTTTCATGCTAAACCTCATGGTGTTTAAAACCTTGGCACATTTTCGGGTTTCCAGCTATTCTCACTGCACAGCAACATGAACAGAAAGTAGCTGCCTAGAAATAACCATTTCTAAAAGCTTCTGGTCTCTTATTCCCTCTGTATTAAAACACTGATCCTTTTCATGCAGGAAAAGGGACATTTTAATGTTCAAGAGACAAAATTTAGTCTCGGTAAAAAAACAAACCAAAAAAAAAGAAATGTTTACAGTCAAATGGTAATAGGGAAAACAAGAGAGGAATTAAAGCTGAAACGTCATCCTTAACTCACCCCCACCGTGCCCAACTCTTGCAGGGGTCCTCTAACAATTGGTAATCCTTCATAGTGTACCATATGTGCTGCAATAACAAGGCCCAATGAGGTACATTAAGGATGTCATTTCAACCTTACCTCCTTGCTTCTGCGAGATGAAGGGAGACCCATAACTCCATTTTAACATAGTCTAGTGATCGAATAAAAGAAAAGTTGTACTTTCCTAGGACAATGCTGCTCAGTTTTGTAGTGTAAATAAAAACGGCTTAAGTTGGTCAGCTGCTAACCACATGGTAATAATAAGTACAACAGACCGAAGTTCACAATTATTTCAGATTTACTCTCTTCCTGATCTTTCATTTTTATCAGCAAAACATCCTCTTGGCAATGGGAAGCTAAGCTGAAACTTAAATGAAAGAAATGCAAGAAGTAAATGACAAAAGACACAATTTTATGAAAGGAAAATATTCAGACCTCAGCCTTGACCTTGACCTTTTACTGTCTTTTAACATTAAACATTTGCCCCACCTTCGAAAAGATAAATGTGGCTTTTGATGACAGCCTATGTTATCTGAGGATTAAAATAGCCCTCTTGCAGTGCTCAACATTAAAGTCTTCCGCATTTGCAAAATTGCAAACAGATGCAACTCAAGTACCTGCAAATAATCTGCCAAGACCAATTTCAAAAGGGAGATTTCAAAATATGTGGAAGTCATTAGGACATGTATTATTTTTGCAATGAATAGGCGCCAGGAGTGTCTCAAGAAGCAGATGGGTGCTACTTTGTTTATAAAAGATCAACAGAATATTTGCCTGTAAATGAAGACGTATAAGCTATATGAAACAATTACGTTAAAATGGTGAATGTTTCAAAGCTAATTGTAATGGTCTTTTAAGATCTGAATTCCTCATTTCTTACAGCATGCTAAAATATCATTTTAGTTTTGGTCTTGATTGATATAATTACAAAAATGGCAGAAAATTAAAGCAAATGCTGTCAGTTTTGCTGTTGTAAATGTTGTCACTTTATCACTTGTTTACAGTTGCACCCATACTGATAAGTGAATATTTTTCAACATACATAAAAAATACGACCTTAATCTCATGGGAAAATACAGAAAGGACAGTAAAAAACACTAAGCTTAAAAACAAAACAAAAAAATATTTCCCAAACTGCAACATGCTACCTAATGACCAGTAATTTTAAAATTCACATCTTTATAAATTTCCAGCTTAATAAAACAGAAGATCACAAAGGAAACTATGACTATATATAACACATATAAATTTATAAAGAACTCAATAAACATTAAGGCATTATCCCTGCAACAGAACAATAAGCTGTAGCACAATACAGCTGGTTAAAATCTCAGTGTTGTATTTCTCAAAGTAATATATTTTAAATCAGGCTTCCAAATGATAATGAAAAATTTATCTGTCCAGATACTAAATCTATTTGGCATTATTTACTGTGAGTATAAACTGCAAGAAAACCACATATTTTACTTGCCCATCAAAAATATTAATTGCTTGGGCAAAGAGAATTTTGCACTGTTGATTAAGATAGCTATATCCAGAAAATTCCAGTGAATAAATATTTTTATATTTGCCTCAGTACTCATAAAGAGTGCCATTACAATCATAGCTTAATATATGTATTAAAAAAATGTTGGGGAAGGCGATTTAGTTTGTGTTGTGGGTTTTTTTGGGAGTTTATTTTGCAGGGTTTTTATGGGGTTTTTTGTTTGGGGTTTTTTTGTTGGGTGGTTTGGGGTTTTTTTTAGTCAACTAGGCTTAAGTAAATACAAATAGGTAAGAAATGTTTACGCCAAAATAGTAATTCAAGATTTGCTGACATTGTAACATACCAACTACCAACAACTGCATGGCTACTTCCATTTATTGCCATTTACACAAAATTGTGATACAGCAGGCTTAAAGTACAGTGGAAGCCCTCAGAGTGCAGGTTAGGAGACCCAGTGAAAATTAGAGAGTAAATGCAAATACTTTTCACACTCTCAAGGTTTCACTAGGTCCTGCAAACTGCAATCTTCACTTTTTTTTTCAGTGTGATGAAGTTTCTGCTAGGACCTAAAAACTCTGTTCTTCACTGATAATCTTCCAACTGGGGCTTCTATTGTTAGTGTATACCTGTAAGATAGAGAGAAGGAGAAAGTAAGAAGAAAGAGAAAGAAATAAAAAAGCTGCTAAAGAGAAATAATGAAAGATAAGCAAGAAGAGCTAGGCAAAGGGAAGAAAAAAGCAAACAACAGAGCAAGCAAAGTATTAAAAATTATACTTTGAATTAAAAAAAAAAAGCTTCTCTGTGTGAATAAAACATCACAGTATAGGATTAGTGGAATATATCCTTGTCAATATATACATTAGATAAACATACTAAAGGTAAAGCATATATAAAAACAAATCTGCAGTTGGTGGAAGTGTTTTTCAAAACTTGCATTGGCTGCTATATAAATACAGTGAGAAAATATCTGGTGCCTTCTAGGAGATATGATTAAAAACAGAAGTGAGCTTCCATCTCCTAGCTCAGGGTGTCCAGTCTCAGCATTATGAATCGGTTATGTTCCAGCTAACTCAAGGCTCACGGTAGCAGCACATGAGCAAAGACTGAAAGATCCAACTCAAAAATTAGTAATAGTCTGGCAATTTTAGAGCTAAAAGGCTTTGGAAAGCGCAGGTCACTGGGTGCACGTGGGCAGTTCCCACCGATGGTCAGTGAGCCACGTGAGCACAGGTCAAGAGAGCTTAGCCACGTAGCCTATGCAGCAGGCTAATTCAACACCGGACATCTTTGTGCAAAAACCTCAGTACTGAACATTTTCATATTTAAAAGTACAGCTCTTTCACCACATGCCGCACTTCAGACTCCTATTTTCCAGGGTGCTTCATGACCAGCTCCCCTTAGGACACCTGTGGGCAGAGCTACTGAAGAGAACGGTGGCCAAGGAGAGGCCAATTCTAAGTATTTCCCATTTGCCTACAGCATCAGGAAACTGGTGATAACAGCTCATGGAACAGAATGAGACACGAACAGTAGCCAGCTCCAAGTGGAGAAATGTAACCCAAATGAGGTGCAGCAATCAAGTCAATGCCTTCAAAACTGTTTCTGACTAGTGCACTGGTCCCACTTGGTAACGGGGAAGGGCAGTCTTATCTTGGATCATACTTTCCCCAATTTATTCAATTTCTCCACTGGAGCTTTTTTTAAGAGTTATTTCCAATGTTACTGTAACCAACACAGGTCAGATAAACACAGATATTGCCTTCTGTTCCTAGCCCGAACACATTTGGGGACCAGATCACCAGAACTGAGCCACAGGACGATCCCTTTACCTCCTTAATCTGAAAGGGATATCTCCCTTCCACAGCCCCCAGCAGGACCCAATGGATAGGCGACAGGCTGCAAAATAGCAACCCACAGTAGTAAGTTTTATTTAAAAGCAGTTGCCAGGTTCCAGAAGTGGCAGGATGCCTGTTTGTTTTGGAAGAGGAGGATGTATTTATACTGCAGATATGGTCTGAGCAAGAGGTTGTCTTGCTGACTGCTCAGAACACATTTGTGGGAGCTCGATTTCAGCTTACGGAGGGGTCTGTACCATCTGGAGGCTCCTACAGCCTCTTGTCCACTTCAGGAGCTTTACAGGGATCCCATAAAGGTGCATATTTACAACTGAATTTGAGGGTGGCTGGTTGACTCGTGCCAGACTACGCATTTATGCAAAAAAACAACATTTGTAGGTACTGGTACCATAAAGCTGCCCTGAAAAACTATGTATTCCAATAAATTCTGTTACAACACACACTGACCCTATTCTGAGCAAAACATACAATTTTAAAATTATGCCAGCCTCTGCAAAACTACATGGGATGTCTTACACCATGAATTAATACCCACTAGAGACTTAGCTGAGATCATCAAACTCATTTCACATAAGACAACAAATTAAATCACCCCAGGGACAAAGTACATGAAAAGCCAGTGCGCTATCAAACAAGCTAGGTCCCTAATAAGGTAGATTTCTTTAAGCAAAATATTAACTATACTTTCAGAATACACTGCTTCTATTGTTTATATGCACCACATAATGAAATGCTACTTCTGTTTTCACCAGATGGTAGCACATATAATTTTCAGGCCTTCAGTTCATATCATAATACAAACAATTGGTATGGCAAATATTACCGGTCTATAAACACTTCCACTGTTCCACAGCTCTTACACAAAAACAATACAAATTTTCCATCTCACTGTTATAACAGAAACCATGATAATTTCTGATATTCCAAAATATATGCATATTTGGTCAGTCTTTGCAGCCCAAAACAAATGAAACAATCAAACCTCAGACTGTTTGGCTGCTTCCATTTTTTAAATAAAAATCAAATATTAACAAAACTATGTGAATATCAAAATGCTTAAATGGTACAATACAAGATGTATGCTTAATACATTTTAACAATAACACATGCTGTGTTCCTACACTGGAATAACATCATCCATATGAATCCCAGGAATTTAGTATATCTGACAGTTTCTCTCAACCACCCATAACATTCTTTCCTGTCTCATTGTAGCTGGCAAAAGAGAATTCTATAATTGAGTGGTACAGAACATGTGCCCTCCCTGCTAGAAGATGACAGATGGATTATAAAAACTTCAAAGCAGAGCATTTGGAGCACCAGGGGAGAGATAGTGGGTATTTGAACTCTCAGTCTTTACCCAGGAGACAATGGCACTCTGACATGGTGCATATATCAAGGAATGGTGTAACTAGATAGACATAATCTTTCTTTTCAGTAAGTATTTAACATTCTGTTACGAACAAGTTTCAGCCTAGCTAAAGTGCAACTCATCTTAATACTAATCATCGTAGCCTGAAAGGCTACATGCCCCCTTTTTTCAATTTTGGTTCAACTGCTCCTTCATAAAACTGTTTTTTAAAGGACAGAAGCAGCGTTACATAGGTGCTCGGGTAGCAGAAAGGCTATTTTCAATCTTAAAATCGATGTTTTACTGGGATTTAGTATTTGCATATGTGTAGGTGAATCTGGTTTGCTTGCTGGAATGTTTATTTGCATTGTCTATATTTAAAGCACCACTCTCCATCAGAGTTCACATACCACATGTTGCTGATCATTCACTAAATAGTTACTAAAGTTACCTTGAATTATTAACATCCCTTAAAAAAACCCCAAACCTTATAATTCTAGGGACACAAATCCTTTCAAGGAATTGATCCTTTCACTCCTGCTGCTATACCACAATGATGGCTGAGTGTCTGATGCCATCTTTATTAAGATAAATTATAATCTGAAAAAAAAAAAAATCATTGTTCTGCAGCCTTTAAATACTTGCTAGAAACATACAAAGACAGAGAATCCCATTCAAACCAGAGGTGCGTTCAACATTTCTTAAAGTTAACAATAATTGAATCAGCATACAGATTTTCTAAATCATTACCTTCCCGTACAAACATAGGGGTTTGTTTTATCTTGAAATTTTTCATCAGTTTCCTTTTACTGCTACTGTTACAGCCATTGCCCCTGGTTTATTAAGAAATTACTTGCTCAAATTGTTTATAAAAATACCTATGACTTACTGTAAGGTCAGAAGTAAAAACGAGTTTAAATATCTCATTTGTCTGTATCACAAAAATCACACACAGATGATTTGACACAGTTTGCAGCCGCTGTTCAGGCAAGGCCCAGGACTAGAATAGCAAGGGTATTATTGCAGGTCAGAATTGAGGGGTACTGGCAGAACTGCGTGTGGGAAAGCTTGCATAACAGCCACACTGTGCCAAGCTTTAGCCTTTGTTATTAGTCCCTTTAATGAACGCCATATTCACACAAAATAAAAAAAAAAAAAAAATGCTGCATATTTTAAGTAGAGTGAATTCAAAACTAAACAATTGGAAGATTCAATGCTACAAGAAAGCCGCACAGTAACTATTCCCATTCTCCTGCAAATGCATTTAATAAAGTAACATGCGAGCAATTTTAAATATTTGATCCTTTTATTATACATTTGAAACTGGGGGGAAAAAAAAGCAAGCAAGCACTCTGGAAGATGATGAGGCTGTAGTTTTCAAGTAGCAAGTAAAAACAATAGCACCAAGATAACACACTGCAAAACAGAAGCAAGTAACTTTGCAGCTGTGTTAATATAAAATGACATAGCTCCAGTAGTGGAAAAGGCTCTCTAACACGCTGCCCAGTACTTCATGGCGGATGGCTCTCTAACTAATAGCGCTGTGGCAAACTGCTAAGTTGCCTACTAATGTATATTCTTTCCTGCACAAAACATTAATCCCGGTCTTTATAAGAGGGGAGGAGGTGGAGGACTGTGATGCTTTGAAGGAGACCTGTTTTGAGAAACCCTTTTTTAAGTGCATTTTCATCTTTTCTTTTTTCAGTGATCTTCTGCCATACTGGAATGTAAACACCACAGGAATAGACAGAATCTCGAATTAAGGATTTGGATGCCTTTCTTTAGAAGTAATCTTCAAAGAATGTACATCCCAAACATCACAGTGGCGCAACAAGCTCGGGAGCTAGCTACTGCATGTAAAACTGCGCAGGTCATACCTACTACTTACTACCAGTTGGTTCCCGAATCGCTGTGAAGATAAACAAAAATGGTTTGTATCTTAGCATATTTGACAGGCAAGAGTATCAGGGACAGTAATATTGCTTTAATGGAAGAAAGCCATTCTTTCACAATAGCACGAGTGTACTTATACACACTGTGTTGCTGAATTAAAAGTTAGCTCAGCAGGACTCTAGCTTTATTTCTGTTAGTAGGCATCCACCATCAGTCGTCGACGCTAGTGGAGAGGAAAGGCATGTCTTATTTACAGATGCTATTGTGCAGACTTTAATAATAGTAAATACACAGAAGACAGACTATTGTGGATGGGAAAAAATCTTTGGTTTAATGAACTGTCAACTCGTCCATCATAATGTTACCCAACTTAAAACCACCAAATCTGGACAAGCTCTTTAATGATATAAAGCAGGCAAGAGGTTTTGTTCACACGCAACAAAATGGAAGAGATTGCTGCCATTAAAAATATACTAGCCCATGCTAGCACTAACTGCCATGCATTTGTTAGATAATAGCTTGATTTTTTTCCTATGAGAATAGCCTTCTGCAAGAAAGAGACATTTAATCAGAGTGATACATGACACCCAAAAACTGAAACCAAAAATTATGGCATGAGCTAAAAGCAAGTTGTCTTCCTGAAGGCAGAATACTGAAACATCTTTAAGATTAATTCTGGGAGAGAATTCTGAAAGTCAAATGCTGAAAGATATTGAAAATACATTAATTATGCACAACCCAGGATCCAGGAGAGGTTAAACCCCAACTTGGCAGAAAATTGAATCCTTTTATTTGATACAAACTTTGTACATAGTGATGTTGTGTCCTGCATTCCTAATCTCCCTAGATCTACCAACGGAGCAAAAGGGCTGCAAGACAAAGGAATCGGAGATTTAGCCATTCCAGTGTCACCCTGCAAAGAAATTAAATCGAACAGGCACTGCGGAAAACAGCTTCTTGCAACTGTTTGTGGCAGAGGTCGAACCTCAGACCTACCTGGGGCAATTGTCCATCTTGTTCTATCAAACATTCAGAACAACTTTCTTAAGTGGGATTTGAGGAAAGGAGACTTTTCACAGTTGCATCTGATGACTCTCTCAGGAGCAACTGTCATTCAGGTGCATTAATTTTCTCCATCACCTTAAGCACTAACCAACCTTTGAAGACATGCTACCCTATCTTCTACAGCACATATTTTCCAGTTTTGTCAGAGCTGAATTTTAATCCGTTACATTAATTGTGCGTGCGTATGTCTGCATTTTAACACTGGGGACCTTTGCTTTCTACTCTGGATAGTCTTAATTTTAGTACTTTAGCCATTCATATCAGAATGCTCAACACTTTGGAGGCTAATTTTGCATCATCCACATTTTGATTCCCGGAAGGGCCAAGCACTTACTTTTCATTATAAAGTGCAACAGTAGCTGTGCTCAGGAAATCAGGTCCTACGTCTCAGAGGATTATTTTTCCAAGAATCAGACACACCAAATAAATGTCATCTTTGGCAAATGCAATGCGAAATCTATGTATTAGACACGCATTCAATTTCATTCTACACATAGATACTTAAATGAAGATGAATCTTATACATTTGCTAAAGAGTCGATTGGTCTGTTTGGTAACACGATGCTCTCCAAAAGGTCACCAATTTGTCTAACCGTAGAAACAACCACTAAAGCTGCTAAAGAAGCAGCTTCCCAGAGCAGTAAATTTTGAGGAAGTTCTCCCTCTCCAAGGACCAAGATAATTCCAGAAGATAGCTGTGAATTCTGTTCTGGTTCAAGGTATGGGAAATTCCTTAAGGTAACAATTTTTCCTTTTCTCAGAATACTAAAGGTCACAGTCTGACACTTTTAATTATGGCAGGAATGTTCAACAGAGTGGGTAGCTTTGATTCCTCAAACTGAGGCTGAACCTAACAACCTCTGTACCAGCCAAACACCGCCACCCCACAACGTCATGCACTACTTCCCCAACCCTCCAGAGAAACTCTTGCCATCTTCCCACTCTTTGCCTCTACTCCATCTCCATATATGAACTCAAAAATTTCCCACTTTCTTCAGCTTTTAACCTTGATCCTCATGTGGGGATGAAGTCAGCTCTCTGGAGTGCTACCAAAGACCCAGAAGGCAGCAGGAGCTGCAATGATAAGCTCTTTAAATCAGCCAGTCAATCAGTTCTCTCAACCATCAAGTGATGCAAGCGCAGTTCTTGGATCAAAATCCTTGGTTCCCACTGTGTCAGACCAGAAGATTCAAGAATTCAGTTGCCAGACGTTTCCTTTAGATAAAGATACTACCAGAAAAATTAAATATCATCACTCTTCTAAACATACTTTAACTGCCTCTTGCATAATGGTCTGACCTCACTGTCAACAGTGTCAGAGGACCGCTGATGATTTTGTGAATGCTACACCAGCCTTGCAACTTCAGTTCAATTTAAGTAAGTAGAGACTCCTGCAGCAAAACGGTCTTACTCTTTTAAGAAAGTACAAGCTCAGATGCCCTAGTCTGGAGAAGAAAAAGACATCTTGAAAGAAGAGGCATGGACAAAAAACGTAAGAAGGGAGCATTTAAAATATATCTTGATTCCACAGCAATTTTAAGAGTCTCGTGTATTCTTTCTGCTGGTTTTCTTACTAATTTTTACTACCTAAAATTTCAACAAGCATTAACCAGAGCAAAATGACACATTATAGGAAGTGTGGTTAATGGCACTGGACAAGGTGGTCCATTTTAAGGAGGAAATGTGAATGATTCCTGTGGACTAGTCTCACAAATAACAGAGAAGTTTCACCCAGAACATTGTAAACATTTAATTCTGATTTACCTTAAACAACAGACCTATACTGTCATCTCCCTGAGCTACTTCTGCAACACAAATAAACCAGAAAATGGTTTTAAAGGGACAAACAAGGTCTCACCTTAAGATTTCCTAAATGTACAAAAGCTTAACCCATCATTCACTGGCTCGCAGGAATAACTGTAATATAGCTATAACTAGAGCACTTGGTCTTTTTACTCAAGTTATAAACACTAAAGGTTTCAGTGCTGGAGGGTGCTAGCTCTCTTATCAGTGTCAACCAAGGCAACAATTCACAAATAGAAGGTGATGTAACTAGAGCATGTTGTGCTCCACTGGTCCTGGCAGGTACTATTGACTCTACCTTCTCACCATCTCCTACCACGGGGAATATTGCAAGTGAGCTTTTTTGCCAATCGGCCAGAGACTTTGAAGAACAGCGCTAACCACACAGCGGCTCAAATAGAGAAGTATCGAAATTCACTGTTGGAGCAAAAAAATCACACTTAACAGCTCCTATCTGACTGCCTAATGTGCTTTCCTATAAGACTTCATTTTCCCAGCAGCTGTCTCTATCCGAGACTTTTCAGTCCCGTGCAGACAACGATGCAACTCTCTCTTCACCTGAAGCAACTGCCTCAATGTACAACTGCTTATGAATCAAGTAGTTGCTAACGGGGAACCAGAGTTCTCCCAAAAGACAAAGAAACAGGCGAAGATGACTCAACCCGATTATGGCATTTGGAGCTAAAACGAAATTTCACTCCTGTTTGAACGCCTGTTTTCTACGACTAGATAAGAAAAAACTATTACAGCAATTCAAAGCTGACCTCTTGCTTAACAGCTGAGGCGTTTCACCAGGGGAGTCCTGCATCAAATCATCCACATGGGAAACCTCAAGTATATCTCTCTAGAAATACAACCAAAAGGAAAGTTGCTTTCCATGGCTAATCTGTACATATAAAGATTAAAGCTTGCTCTAAAGGCCTAGGCCCACGTGCTGCCAGCTTTTCCACAATCCCCATGTTTAACCAGAGACCAGGAGTATTTTCAAGAGCAAAACTGTCAAGTGCAGAATCTATCTGCAAATCTCTGGGGGATAGGATCAAAGAAGAAACTGCTGCACAGGTTTTGTGAGCTACGTGGTTGAAACTGAAACAATCCCCCGAAAGGGTCAAGGAAAACCTGCTTTGGTTAGGGAGCGATGGCTGGCTGAGCCATTCTGTTCAAAGACACAGACTATGGTCTGGAGGGCAAACTTGGGGTGAGGAATCTGTACTTCAGCCCAGCCAGAGTGCGCCAGCAAAAACGTGGCAGATGAGCATCAACACAGCAAAACGTTAAGGTTTCACATCTGGGGAAAGCAGTCTAAACAGCCACGTACAACAACACTAAATTTGGAAGAGGCCTGTAAGCGCCGAAAAGAGCTCTTGGAATTGACAGTCCTCTGAAATCATCAGTTCAGTAACATGCTAAAAAGTAAACACAGACTTAGTCATCATTTAGAAGGGTACTGAGAACAAGATGGATAGCATCCTTCTGCCACAGCAGAAAGCCTTGGTGCACCCATAGCACATTGTGCGCCATTCCGGCCACGTCTTTCCAAAAGAATGTAGCCGAGTTAGAGGTACTGAAAAGGCCAAATAAAATAAAGGAGGTAGAGGAAAAGGAAAAGGAAAAATATTTGTTTTCACAAAGATTAGTGAGCTTGGGACCATGCTGCCAGAGGAGGTAGGGGAGACAACCAAACTGCAGACTAGGCAAATTTGTAGCCTGAAGATCCATAGATGCATACTACGAGGATTAGGATGTACCCTCCAACATCCCTACGATGACTGTGGGTACAAGGATATTGTGAGGACCACCACAAGCGTTTGGGCTCACTTGGCTTCCATAACCAGCACCTCTCACTGCCAGCATCAGGCAGAAGAAGGGGCAAGAGGGGCCATTGGCCTGGTGCGAGGGCATTTCTTCCACGCCAGCCAAAGTTACCACCCTGCAAACACAGGGCAAGACACTCTACCATCTGCACTCATTCAGCCAGTCCAGGTCCTCTTCATTTTTTCTAAGCAAATTATTAAAACAAGGGCATATTTATTTACTTTCCATCAATAAATATCATAATGTTTCTTAAAGGTTGTAAAAATCCTTTTAGCCACTCGGCAGACAGAGGTGCAAGCACTGTCTGATCTTCTGAGGTGGTAAGTGCCCCTGTTGCACCCACAAGACTCATTAGTAGCAAGAGGTGTTCTGCACCTGTAAAAATCCTCTTCTAATGAATTTCCCCAAGGTCACACTGAAAGTCAGGAGAAGAATCAGGAATGAAGCTCTGTCCAGTGCTGTATCAACAAATTTAATTTTCAGGTGTCATCCATTTTTTTCATGATATTATGGTCATTCAAGCTCATATTTCACAGATGGACACCTTTTGCTCCAGGCATACACTACTTGATCTATTTTAGAAATCAAGCACAAGATACTCCGATATGGCCAATCCACACACTCACAATGCAGGATAACACTATGCAGAGGTCACTTCGGAACTATTCAACACCACTGCCTACTGGAAACTACTTCTGTGGGTCCTGCGGACCCAAAACTGTAGCTAGGGTTTATAGGGCACCGTCACCATTCCCTCTGCCCCCCAGCAACAGCTCTTTTTCCTCTGCAGACAAAAATAGGTAAGAAAAAGTGGTACAAGAACCTAGAGATCAATGCTGAAACCTTTGGATTCAGATGCTTTAGAGCCAGATGGTACCAACGTTTTGGCAGCAGTGGGACGTTCTACCAGACAGAATTTGCCCCCAAATCTAGATTATGTATCTGAAAGGGCACTCCAGCATGTAAAAACAATTCAATACTATATTTTTACATATGATATAAAACATCCTTGTTTCCACCCTTACAGAAATACCAGGAGTCAGATCTTGTCCTGATTTATTAAGTTGAAATTGAAGCGGTAGAAGTGTGGCAAAAATTTAGAAGGTCACTAAGATCCTTAACAAAACACCTGATCACAGAGGCCCATTTAGAAAAGCAAATTACAAGCTCTTTGGCCTCAAGATGCATGACAAAGTTTAATTGCAAAAGCAGTGCAAAACAAGCTGAAGGGAGCTGGAAGACAGGTACCAATAATTCCCAGTTTTTAAAAAGTATTTTGCAGAATGCATTTATGGTCCTTAACAATCACTTCAATATATCAGGAAAAAAAACTCTGAAGGAAAATGGTAAGGTATCAATGAACAGAACTGGATTGTTCGTCCTCTGGTTAGAAACCCAAGTTTCTCCAAGATAATGAGTTATTACAGCAAGAGGAGGAGAAAGCCAACCTGAAAAACATCTCCTTCCCTTGAATATCCACAAGCAAACCCACCACAGTAACATTAGCGGAAAAAGAAGGGGTGGAAAGGATGCGCAAAGTTAACATTGAATTCTGCCTTTACGTGTTTCACAGCGCTACAGGAACACAGGAGTTCACGTTTCCAACAGGACTGGAAACAGTCCCCAACAGAGTCCTTATAAGCAACAGGAAAAAACAGCACCCAGAAGACAATGTTGACAGAAGTAATGGCAGCAACTGGTCCTTTCACCCTGACAGACACATGAAGAGGCCCATATGTCCAAACCGGAGGTTTTCTAAAGGAGAAATCTAAAATATGTTTGGATCATTCACATATAGAATACTTCAGGCTACAATCATTCTCAGCAAGAGATTTTCCTTAATACTTGTCTACATCTGTCAGCTCATGCTGATACATACTGTAGTTTTATTTTTATTGATTTTAAATTTTAACAATGTCACAAGTTAATTCACAGGTCTTTAGAAGAGACCAACAGTAACTAAACCATTCCAACATCTTAATGAACCTACTTCACCAGAAACGGATATCACAATTAGTATATTCATAACAAGTTTTTTATGATTTTAAGCTGCACATAATGTATGCTTTCTTCTGCACTCCCTCCTTCCACTGGAAAGGCAAATACCTTGTATTTTCCCTTTATACGAACATCTTCCTGTATCTTCCAGGCTTACAATTTTCTGTTCCTATAAGCTAATTTTTTTCAGGTAATGGTGGTCGTGCATGACGCTTTGCTTAGGAGCCAATTCCACGCTAAATATTTATGTGTAGCTTAATTAGGGACTAGTAAAGGAAAATTAAGTGGGGGGAGACTGGATGAACAAAACCAAACAAGTGATGATGCAGAATGTGGACCCAAAAAATGCCTTTAAAAAATTCTACGTGTTTTAATGAGTAATAGTTGTATGCTTTTTAAATCATTTTGTAGCTATGGCTTCCAGTCATGAAAAGAAATGCAATCTCATAAAACGTCTGATATTAGCATGCCTCTTCAAGTGCAAGTGAGTTGTCAATAAGACAATTAAGACAACATCAATAATACACACTGCATGTTATTATCTGCTATTTGAAATCGCAGCCTATCCAAAGATCTCTGGAAACAAAGGGTACATCTGACATTGGCAAAAACACTCTCCCACAAGTGAAATATGTAATTCTGAATGTATGCAGTGGCACTGCTACCTGTAAGGGAAAAAAATGAATTGCTTTTAAATACAGCATAAATAACTCCTGGTAATGTAAAACCTGGCTCTATAGAAGAAACAGCTACAATAGAAAATTAGCAATCCTCTGCTTAAATCAATCACTTCTATCACATGATCCCAGTCAATAAAAGTACTGAGTAAGTGCTATCATTGACCTTAATCAGCCAACAATTGGCACACAGGGATCAGAAATTCCAGTGAGGAAATCAGTTGTCCCTTGTAAATGTTAGGGTCTGGGGGAACCACAGACGGGCAATGTCCCACAATACCTTTCTGTCCAAACTGGGCAACATTTTTAACAGGAGGAATGACGGAAGAACTGAAGCTAAAATAGCAACCTTCCAGCACGCTTTTTTAGGTACAAAACAGGTGCATGTGCACTCCCATTTCAGGAGTGAAGAGTACTCTAGCCATGACTTCCCACCTCCCCCAGGAACTGTAGCTAAGCACACAAAAAACCCAGCCTTCACTGATTTGACTTGGTGGCAGTAGCCTATCTGGAAGTGAGGGTGATGAAAATCACGCTGCACAATGATTAATTTGGGCTTTAATCCTGATGTCCCATTTCATCTGAAGTTGCCATTAAGCTCAAAAGGAGAAAGGACTACATAACCGGGACCTAATGTTTTTATTTATCCACCTCATAAGCTGAATGGGGTTTCAGATTGAACAGAATAGATTTCCCTGTAACTAATAGACCAGATATATTCATACAATGTCCTTTTATTGATTTTACTTTCTTCTACCTATTGTTTGCATTTTCCTCTGAAAAAAACACATAACTGTCGTTACACTGTAGATGTCCTTTACAATTATTATATCATTCACTGTTTCTTAACAAAAAATACATGCTTTGCTACAGTGTGCTTTCTAATGAAAGACTCCCCACTACCCTAACTGGAATCTAAATTGTTAGAACATACTGTACATTTTAGGAGAAACAGAAGAAAATTAGACCCTTTTGGAATTGGTTGGTTTGGTTTTGAAATATGCGTCTTTAAAAATTTAGTAAGAGAAAGAAATGGCTAAAGGAGAGACTTCATTTTAGACACTTTCTAAACAATAAGCCTATTTATATAACTGATCACATAACAAATTTCTAGGCACTTTACAGAATGAAAACCATTTTGCACTGCAGAAGTCATACTGCACACAGCTTTCAAGTTTCAGAAAACAAATATTCAAAGGGATGTAGCAATAAAAATATATTAAATATTTTTAACTTATATTGTTTTGAAATTTTACACAGTATCTTTAACCACAAAAATTTTGTGAAATATCTACAAAGGATACATATGTGAGCAACTTTAAATGTACTGTCATTGTTCACTGATTTCTTTTTATTTTTTTAACTCTTCCTTGATTTATATTTCAGTATTTTGTTCCTAAGTCACGATTATGCAAAATACGATTTGTTTTGGATGACTATTTGAATGTTTACAATTATTTAATACAATTTGCTTAACTATTTTGAAACCAAATGATGTGTTGAATTAAAGAAGGTTCAACACTCAAATTGCCTTCATATGCTCATTTTTCAGCATACTACACTGACAGCTGAGGAGAGCACATTTTCATTTGTACAGTGGGCATGGTGCTCCACCAGGTTGTACTGATGAAAATACGTGATTTTAGAATCTTTTCACAAAAGGACAACTTTCTTTCATGGAATCAGCATTCAATTACCTGTCATTATAGTAGCTACCAGGTGAATGCAGGCAGAGGTTAAAAATAAAAATGTAATATCTATACCGTTATCTATAAAGCATACACAGAACTTAAGCTACAGCTTATGAGGTATGAGGTAATGATTCAGCTAGCGGATTCAAAAACATTTTCAAACAACCAAATATGCTTGCACGCAGGAACAACCTTCAGAGATATTCATATTTATGCACAGCCAGCTTTTGCCAAAACAGTGATGATCTCAAGTTTTTCAGCTCTTCACCACAACTAAGCCTAAGGGCACAAGAAAGGGGTGAGGTTTATAAAGTAGGGAGCACCCTGACATAAGTGGCTTTGACAGAGTAAAGCTTCCAGCAGAATCTCAACCAGGTGCAGCCACTTTCATCAGCCAAGTCTGAGATTACTCCCATGCTGACTAGCGAGTCCTATGAAAATATGAATTATTTGCATGCACCACAGCAGTGTTCAGCCACACGCTTCGCCACTGCTGGACATCCTTCCCAGGATTTCAAAACTGTACACGTGATCACAAAATTCTCTGAGCACTTACACACATAAATACCCAAATATATTTTGTAGTTTTAATTTTTTTTTTTTAACCTGACTGTGCTATTTAATTTCCTGTTAAAGGGAAAAACTTCTTTCCATCTTACAGACAGGACAAGGCAGAAACCTGGGATTTCTGAGCTGTGCTGGAGAGGAGCTGTGTTCGGACTTTCATCTCTCCCTTTTGGTTTCTACTCAAATCTGTTACTTCTGCTTGTACAGTCAATACTAGTCAAAGCAAACTAGTATCCACTGCTCAGATTCAAAACCCAGTTACCAACTGGAACCCACTACATATTTCCAACTGAGACTTAGGACAGTATTAGAAGCTCAGCTTTAACTCCTCAGGGTTTGGGTTTGTTGATTTAAATAAAGGAAAAGTTGACATAAAGGGCTTACATTCCCTATGTAATACAGCCACTCTTGGAAGACCTTAGCTCTCAGCAGTGGAAACTGAGTCACAATCTCAGAATGCCCTTCTAGGATGGAACGTGCAAATGCAGCTTAAGAGGTTTCAGTATCACCAAAATCAAGGCTATCTCTTTAATACTTGAAGTCTAAAATAAGCCTGAGCCAAATACTGCCTTGTCATGAAGAAACCAAGTTCAGATACTGAATCAAATTTGCGTTTCTGTGTGATGGAGCGTTTACATTATGGTTATCGCTGTGACAGCAGAGCATTCAGTCACTACAGCATCTCTGACTGCCACCGTGAAGAGTCAGGAACTGTTCCGCCTGCAGGTGACAACCTGAGGGACTCTACACAAATCCAGGTATGGCCAAGCCAGAACGGACAGCATGGCTGCCTAGAACAGCGTCGGAGGGTATCCTAGGGCTTGCCTGATCACCTGAAATTCAGAGGCATTTTTCTGGTACAGAGAAGAAGGTATCAGGTTGTGCCACTGAAGAAAAAAGTTTGTCAGTCTATCAGCCATAGGCTTTTTGAGGAGGGAGAGTTTTCTTGGGATATCACAGGAAGGACTGATGCTACGTCCCTGAGGAGCACACGGTCCACAGGGAGAGCAAAGCTGACACTTCTTCAGCTCCTTTCTGAAGATAAAACCTTGGTTCCAGTGAACTCAATGGTAAAAGTCCCCATGACTGAATGGAGCCAAGATTTCTTGTTAGACTCTAAAACCAATAGCAAAAACAGAGGCAAGAATTTTACTTAATCACTCCTGGGCACTTCAGTAAGGAGCCAGTCAAGTCCTCCCTGTTACGATCAGGGTTCACATAAGGACAGGATTCTTCTCTGTCTTATTTCAAATCATCTTAGGCACATCTTTCTTTCCTTCCTTTCTTTTAATGGGAGAGCAGAAACCCTGAAATCTGAGGGCTCGCTCAGATTCCATCTCCCCTTGGTGGGTCTGTCACAGATGGAAACGGACTGCAATTTGCTGCATAACCTATGCTGTGCCCCAAGCTGCAGTAGCACTGCATGGTTTCGTGTAAGTGACATGTCACAGTCAATAGCAAGTGTGTCAGCTCACTGACAGGCACACAACGTGCGACACCATCCTCCAACACGACTCTTCCGCAGCCTCCGCCTCTCAGGGAGAGCGTAAACAAGGCTTGGGAGCAAGGAGCGCTGAACAGGCATTTTATGGGTTTTGTCAGTGTTGTGATATGCAGCTGCTTTGGAAAAGTATTACCCCAACCAAGTGTCAAATGTCACTCATGTTTCCACTGTGACTGCGAACACGGTATAGTGCATAAAACCCAAACGTGCTAGTTAAACTATGCAACTCCTGAGCAGTGCCCTCCATTAAATGTAATTGCATTATCTGACAAATAATCAATGTTCAGATGACACTCAAGAGTCCTAACTGCTAATCCTCAGCTAAAACTACCTGGTATTTGCCTTCTTTCTGAAGTTTTATACTGTGCCTTTGCTTCAATATCAGCCCCAAAGGAGAAGCAGCATCACAAATAAGGTCCTGGCTTCCAATATGAATTTGCTAATAGTGCCATTAGAGAGATGAAGAACATAATCTGGTTTTGGACAAAAGAGGGCTCTTAGCCTTTGGTGGGCAGAATGACATAGCACCTTGTTTATATCATTACTTAGGATATTTAGCATGTTAATTTTTCATTCTGTTAGGCTTAATTCTTCAATATTTGGTATAGATCTCTTATTTTACCCGGAGTTCCAACAAGAAGGGAAAGTGCACTGACTTTGATATCAAGGTCTACAAAGAAAATTAAAATAGCAAATATTAGTTCAGAACAACCTGTGAGAGTGTAAGAGCTATTTTATACAGCTGTGGACTGCTCTGATCTGAATGTATAGAGGATATCATTCTTCTGGGATACAATAAAAGACTTTTCTCACGTCCTTTATCCACCTTCCCCTTCCTCACTTGGGGCTCCAAGTTGGACCTTCCATGGTCAGTGGCCCCTATGTCCCTGATGTTCTACCTCACCAACATGGGAATGAGCACTGGTACTCAAGCTCCTGCCTAAGCCCTGGCCACTCACTACACGTTTATACCTGTGTGTGGTGGTATAAAACCGTTTAGAAGTCCTCTGCTTTCCACGCTTCCCCTCCTGTAGCTGGTGAAGCTCCAGCCAGGCCACCCTCACAGGACCCGCTTCAGAGACCCGGCTTTGCTCACCTCGGAGCCAAGAGCAGTCACAGGCAACAGGAATGGCCCTGTTGCTCTGGGTGTCTGAAGTTGTTTTGCTATGGAAAGGACATGGAGGAATGGTGCCAGACAAGTCTTGGTGGAAAGAACAAGAAAACGAGAAGAGCTTTCCTCCTCTTCACAAAGAAGCAAGGTTCTGTGACGTGAGCTTAATTAACGTTTACATGAACGCTGTATTTGTTTATATTTAATGTATCTTTTTCTAAATGTAATTCAACACCACAGCTATTCTAAAGTATGAAAAGCAAGTCTTCCTTTGAATCACATTTTTAAAAGTCCTACTATTTCAGCCAATTTAAAACACAATTATGAGACCACAGTCGACTTTTGAAATCATACGGATTATTGATGGGAGCAACAGAGATTTTTGAAAAAGAGAAAAAAAACTAAGATGGCTCATTGCAGGTTTTCAAAACAGTGTAACACCTAACTCCTAAATGCCACAATTTTCCATTGCTTTGGCTTTTCCTAACTTCAGAGGACCCAATTCAGCATAGACTTAAGTACGTGCTTTAACACTTGACATTCAGTTTTAGCAAAACAACTAAGCATGTGTTTCAATACCACTGACTCCACACAAATATGGGATCAAACGCTGTTATGGAAATGCTCAGTATAAGATCAACTGAAGCAGTATAGGTGGAGTCGTAATGCTGTACCAGTCAGCTTTTGCACTGAACAGCTTTATTTGACATTCTTTACATGTATGTGAACGTCATGTTTATAAAATCTGAAAGAGGATTCACAAAACAAATGATAAAGAACCACAAACTATTCACAGCTGAAGGAACACACAATCCTCCCCCCAAACACTAAAGAATTCCTAAAAGCTACAGAAACTTTCGTTAAAATACAGCCTTCCTTAGAAAATTTAAACATGTAACCCACAGAAACAAGAATATTGAATAAAAAGATGAGACCATTTCAACATTCTCTTATTCTTGTCATATCAATTTCTCAAAGATAATTATATTTATTCCTTCTGTAGGTACCTCCATATGCAATTGTAAGACAGACATGCAAGCATCCTATAAAATACTACGGTATTATTCAGTAAATATTGTTTACATTCTTTTTGTGCCCTAGCCAAACTCTGAATACACCTGCTTGTAGAAGGATGGAGCAATAAGTGTTTCAGTGTGGACTTCAACTGGAGAGCAGCAAGCCCTAATAGAATAATAGGTACCCGAGTTATCTAATTGAAGAGTTTAAGTGTTGGCAATATCGTTGATGATAAACTAATAAGTTAGAAGAGCCTTCTTCACCTAGATGTCCAGCAATGATTGGACTAAATAAGGGCTGAAGATTGTTTAGAATTAATGTTGCTCACATTTAAATACAAATTATCTTAGTAGGGTTTTGCATATTGATTGTGCACTGCTGTTAAGTCCTCTTATTTCTATAGAAATAAATGATTCCTACTCAATGTGTAAAAGTGGTCCTAGTTCTAAATAATGATCTCAATAGGGGGCAAATCCTAAATGGAAGCAACTGGAGAGGACCAAATTCTATACTCTGCAAGTAGGTGGCTGAGAAACACCTAGGACCCAGAACAAGGTACAACTGGCTTCCAAGCCTAGCAGAACATTTGATTTAATGAGGCTAACTTCCATTTTACACAGATGACTCTTTCTGAACAGATCTGTACAAGACACACACACAGGCATCCTAACAGAGGATGGAAAGAGTTCAAGAGGTTCCCCCTCCTTTATTTTTCAATCGATTTCCTATTTCAAATAAGAGGACACTATGAAAGGAGGAAAAGTTGTCTTCAAATCCAGCTTGAAAAGGCATGTGCAATACTCCTTCCTCGCTTTATCTGCCAGCCCTGTTTCTCCTGACAACATGTTTCCCTAGCACTGTGGCAACCCACAGAGAGACCCTGAGAAAATTTTTTGTAGTCAGACTTCTGCTCTGGTGCATATACATGTAGCTGGAAGCGTGCTGAAAGCCAATTCTTCTCCTTTGGTTTGCTCTATTTTGTTCAGCTCCACCACCAGCATCAGGAAGAAAGGTGGAAAGACCTTTGGCACATTAGAAAAAAAAATATTCAAGGGTATTTTCATTAACAAATCAGAAACTATAAAATTGTACCATGATTTTTTTTTTAAATAATAAAACACTTGTCCCAGAATAAATATAATTAAACCAAGAATAAAAGTACAATTAGTAAAAGATATATAATGTGTAACAATAAAAACTGTTTGAGGACTTATTTGTAAAGGAGCAACATAAAAAAAGAGGGTCTTTCACTCTGATGGGTAGTATTTTATTTGACTCAAATATATGAAACACGTCTTCAAAAGCCCAAACTCCCAACAGAAAATCTCGTCAAAGAAAAGCATACCCAGAAACATAGTCCCTGTCTGATTAAAAACATCAATATCTTCTCAAAAAGGTACATGAACAAATGTCATGCAGTTGAAGAATATGGACGAGCCAGACTGTTTTTACAGAGGCATCAAATCTACTTTAGATTTTCATACGAGCTACAGAGCAATGAAAACTGTGTTACATTACAGACTATACATGTGTAAACAGTTTTCAAATCCAGCTGTTTTTATTAAAAATGTAAATCATAAATTGCAATACCTTTCCCCATGTCACAGAAAAAGTCTGCATGATAATTCATTTCTTTCACAGCAGAAGTTATTTCATCAAATGCAAGTTATGGCTAACTTCATGGCAGATGTAAATTCACTGTAAAAGTTGCGTTCAGTAAGTAAAAGGTTAATAGTGTGAAGTCAGTAAGTTAGTATCATGACATGTGAAGTAGCCAATCAACAGTTGGTGTTTGAAAGAGGCTGGGATATCATACTTATAAAGCAGTATTATTTTTTTTTTTTTTCGCTTGGGTGATGATGACTTCAACTAGAAGCAAGTTAAATTTGACTCATCCAGCTCACACCTGAAAACAAGATACAGAATCATTGACAATTATGGACCCAGTCATCACAACTTTCATTAAGGTCTTCAATTAGCAAACTCAGCGGTGAATGTTGATCATTAAAGCCCTGAAAAACTATTTGCAAGCTTGGGCCCCGTGAAATTCATGATTCTCCCAAGAGAAAGGCTTTCCCTTTTCAAAGGGTAACCCAGGGTCCCCATAGGTTTGTGGTGGCAACCGAGTTGCACTGAACGAAGGTAAAAAATGAGGCAGTGTGGGAAGCAGGAGAGGGAGGGAAGCTTTGGGTTCTTGTTCAAGACCCCTCTGTTACGAGTGGCAGAAGGGCCCGGAGAGGTGCAATGCCTCCTCAGACTGCCAGAGTCCGTATCTCTGTAAAGCAGCCACCAATAGACACAAATTTGGGCTGTCCCTCAAATAACTCTTTACTGTAAAGCAAAATAAATTAAAATCCAAATTAACTCAACCCTTACCACAAACATCTTTTTTAAAAAGAATTTAAGAGTCTTCATGCAAAGGGTAACCATGAGCCAATACTTTCCTCCTAGGATTTTACAGTGGTTAAACTACCAAGGATCTGATTTTATACATTCTTCATGTGTAAAATGTCTATGGGTGGCAGCGGCAGCTAAGGTGTATACGGCTTGCAGACATAGCCCCAAATCCACCTCAGCTGCAGGAAGAAATCTCACAGCATTGCTAGACCAGAGATAACTCAGACCAGTTTCTAAATGATTAAGATGGTTTAACACAACTACAACAGGTTTTTATCCAGAGGTTAAGGGTCTGACCTCAAACCTTTGAAAGTCAACTACAAGGTTTTTCATGGACTTTGAACCTGCTCCTAAGAAATACTCTAGCTAGCATTTTTTATACTATTATGACAGAGGATAGTTATCTTGTCTATACCTTACAAGTACATATAAAAAACACAGTGTCATTTTTAAGATCAAATTAGAGAAACACCATTGATGTAGTTTAGATCTTGTAAAAATCGAAGTTGCACAAAAATTGAAGACCAATAAAATTGTTTCCATGATTCTTTTTTTAATCCCACTGAAAACAATTTTTCGTTGTAAACATTTTTGCTAGCCAAGCACTGCAGCATTGTGCAACTGCATGACAGCCAAAGAGAAACTGATGAAAAGCTGACTAGATTGATTTCATTTTTCCAACCAGAGTGAAATACGTAAAAGGAAATAACAAAATGGTGAAGTTATTTTTATATATAAAAAATGTTCACATTTAATAAACTCACATGGAAACTGCACAGCCAATGGTAACTGCTTGTGAAATGTATCTACAGATCCCTTCAGTTCTGCATGGAAACGAAGGTACAGCAGGTTCCTGCAGCACCTTTCCCCCTCCTCCGGGACAACGGAATCACTCTCTCTGCCGGAGGAGTCAGATCTGAGCCCGCCCAAACTCTGTATCACCCATTCCCTCTCCCCCCCGTGACCTCCCAGGTTTCTGTGTAGAAGTCTGGCAGGGGGTTACTACTGGAACTCAGAGCTATATTTATTCCCTTGGCTGCCATCCATCACTGTTGCAGAGCAGCCAGAAGGGGAACCAACCAATACAGCATGGGATCTGCCAGAGTTGTGCTGCCAGAGAAGTTAAGAATGAAAGACAGAGGAGACAGAAGCTACCAAGATGAGTATTTCTGTCGCTAAGGAAAGGAGGCTTTCCTCCCTTTGCGGATCCCCCTTCTACAGATTAAGACAATTTTCTTCTCTCCTTTTTAAGAAATCCCAACACAAAAACCTGCCAGTTCATAGGTCTTTTACATCTCACATGAGTTTCTTCATACAGCAAGGAGCACCAAGAACACAGTATCCCTTGCACCTCTAAGAGATTTGGCATTTACAGGGCGTTCCTCTCACCCCACCGCTACCAGAGAGTGCCAGCCACAAGCTCCGCACTGTACGCAGGTTCAAGGTGCCTGCAGTGGAAGGGTCTAACCCTGCACCCACTGCACCTCCTACAGCTGGACACTCGGTGCTCGGGGGCACGTAGGAATTAGTTAATCAATTCTGTTCAAACACATAATCCACTGAACTAAACAATGGCAACAAAATTCCATTTTGAGATGAAAAGTCTTTGGATTGCCACGACATGCCCCATCACCAACTGACTTTTATAATCATTGGATTATGAACTTTATGAGAACAGTGTAAAGCTGAGTAAGGAACAATTTTCCCATCTCACAAGTACTTTGAAGGCTGCAGAATCTACTCGTTTCCCACCATGACTAACCTGATGCCTTTTGCAACTTTTCAAAAGGAAGAGTCAGCAAGGCAACATCAAGAACGCAAATGCTCTCACCACATCATACTCGGCAGCGCAGGGTGCAGGACTCTGCAACGGAATCAAGTCGGACCCCGTCTCTCACATGACCCTTGAGTGCTCAAGCCAAAAGTCAGCCTGCTTCTGACCCACTGAATAAATAAATGATTAGTTAAATTGGAATAGCCTAAAGCAGGAACTTAAAAAGACCTACCCTGGAAGAGCCAAAGTATGGTTATTAGAGCACTCACCTGGGATGTGAGAAACTTCATTTGAAGAAGCTGATTCAAATCAGATATGAGAGGTACGATCTGAATCCAGCTCTCCAGTGACCCAGGTGCATTTCATAATCGCCAGTCCATAATGAAGTGCAGAAATGCAACTCTTTCATTTTGAGCAGAAATTCAGTTGTGGACCTGAGAACTCCTTCGAAGATACAGCATGTTGATGCAAACTAATGAACTGGCATTTTTCAAACGCAGTAAGAAAATTCCAGCTAGTTCTGGCCAGAAACTATATTTCTATATTTGGAAAGCACCTAGCATGCCAAAGACACTACCAAAACAAGTAATAGATAGAAATTCTAATCCAGAAGTAGTTGTGGATTTCCTACTGCTCATTTACCTAATAGCATGTCCATTTACCGCATACACATGCATATAGCTTTGTGTATTCAAGTAAAACAAAGATGCTTGGATATTTGTTTTTTATAACAATCAAGAATATTTTAAAGTATCTGAGCTACTTTAGAAGTAATTTTATGGTAAAACTTAAAGAAGGGAGTAGTTAGAGCAGGTGAGTTTTGTTAGCTGGTATTATGGCACTAATAAAGATGCTGGGTCATCTTCTACTAGTTATTTTATTAGCCCTAAGAAGAATTGCGCTCCTACAGCAGTATCTCAATGAATCAATGAACAAGAGATCCCTTAAAAAGGCAGTAAACAGTCATTTTATTATACATTTCAATTTTGGGTAGCCTATAACCTTTACATTTTTTAAACTCTAAAGGTTGGATTTCTTTTTGCACTTGAAATAATGAAACAAGAAAAAGTTTAACCACGATCTCTTTTTAAGAGCATCAGGCTTTGCCCTGAGTTTACAAACAGCAGAGTTACAAAATGTACTTCTAGTGAAACTAGGAATCACATGAGACTTAGCTAGTATGGAAGGGAACTTTTACCTACCGATTCAGTCCTACCACAACTGAAATAAGAGGAGCAGAATTGGATCCTAGGAATCACATCAAAATCAACCAAAATTTTTCTAACCTTTATCTACTTCCTCTGAGAGGAGAGACCCATCATTTTCCTCAAAAATGTGGGATTTATTCCAACAAAACAAAGGTTCAATGAAAAGCTACGTACAGCAGCAGTTTCAAAGCTAGAGCTGCTTTCCAACATCAAGTCAACCATCAACATTCAAGAAAACTTAGAAGTCATCACATGGACTGAAACACATGAAAATGTGTGCAAACCCTTGAGAAATTAAAAAAAAAAAAAAATCCAAAGGGAATTCGTCTACATGCAGGTTTTTTTCAGAACTGGGGCAAACACCTATCAAAAATCCCTGGCCGCTAGAGTAGAAGGCAGTTTCTGCTTCTGCTGCAATAAACTAATGCCAGAGAAGAAGGCAAGATTTCTTCCTAATTCACTCAATTGACATTTGACTGTCACATCACTCCCTTGAATAAAACTGGTATCAAACCCAAAATTTTGCACTGCCCTATTTGCACTGCCCTATTTTTTAATGGACCCCTGAAGCAAAAATTTGTGTAGATCTAGAGAGCCAATGTTAACAAACACATATGAAAATAAAATGTAACCGTCCATGCAGAGCTATCAAAAGAAATGTTAGGAAATTAACATCCAGCCCACCATGTTAGCCTTTGTTAATAGAAACCTGACTTTACACCTCCTTGCTTTCTTCACCCTAGCTCTCACATGTCCTTTCTCAAGAAACAAACCTAGGCTTCCCTTGAACTCATTTATCCTTTCCTTGCTGGTAATTTATTCCATATGTTTATTATCCTTTGCATGAAGTAACTCTGCCTGAGTTTCCTATTTACCCATGCTTTTATGAATTTTAGATTAAAGGGACCTACCTGTATCTATGTATAGCTACCATTGACAATGACAAGATTGATGGCAACAATGTCTGCGCAAATCTGTGGAGACCAACTTACGAGAGTGAAATAAAACAACCTTAATAGAATATGCTATCATTTAGAAAAATAAACCTAAGGCCAGCCTGGCAACCTAGCACAGTGCTATTGCATGGGTTACCAGGGCTAATTCCCAGATCAGCAGGGGCCAGGACTACGGAGGAAGCAATACACATAGCCCTGTTGGGATCGAGTAGACTGTGGTACTTGATAGCAGTCCCTTTGTAGCATCGATGAGCTCAACAGGGCTCACATCCTCCTCACAAAGAACCACAGTGACTGCAGCAGAATATCCCAAAGGCATAAAAAAGGAGGAAAAGTTTGCAACAGCCCTTATCACAGTTGAAAAACCAACATAAAAGCAACTATAACGGAATTCACATTAAGGCTGAAACAAACTTCTTATAAAAGGGAGGATCGGGACTGCCATTTATCCCTTTGCACCGTGACACCATGACCCATTTGAGGCTGATGGCAAGGAAGGCTCCCCGGAATGTCCCCGGCTGCCCCCAGGCAGGGCAGGGGCGGCGGGCGGCCCCCCCCGTAGCCAGCCTCCCCTGGGCCTCCACTTTCACCTCAGCTCATGCTCTCCTTTTTCTTCCCCTTTCTTGCTTCTCCTCTTCGCAAAACTGAGGCAGGGACAAATTTTCCCAAGTAGCCTTTCGCTGGCACGGTGGGTAGCCCACTTGGGATAATCCCTGCCTGGCCTTCGCTGACTTCCACCCTCCCGGCAAGCGCTCGCTCCCTCTGGAAGTCGGAGGTGCCTCAAGCTGGACAGTTTAACAAGAAAGCATGGAAACCGAGCAGCTGGTTTGAAGAGTCCAGCTCTGTTGCTTGCCCCACGCTACGGGAGTGCTATCGAAGCCATCACCATTATTTTCAGGCACTGTGACCTGCAGAACTCTCTGGTAAGGTCCTACCACGACAGGCAGTGCTGCTTTCTTCGTAACACGACGAACAGTTGTAAAGAATTACCTAATTCTGCTTTTGGTTATACCAGTCTCGAATACTGCAGTGCACCATGAAGAAAAGAAGAGATACTGAGGCTGATGGGGCTATTTTGGTTCTGTTTGCTTCATCTGTGCTTAAAAGACAGTCAGATTATAACAAAATTGTTTGTCTTTAATATAGTTCAACTTGACCTGATGAACCCATCTCTTTAGAAAACAATCTCACATGGAGTATTTAGATTAAGACCTCTAAAAAACAGCGACTTCAAAATACTTTCAAGGCCCCATCTTACAATTTTTAAGAAACACAGACAACTAGGCTAATTATAATTACTCCTCTATAATTCTTTTGCTTTTTTGATGCATCTGGTTATCTAGTAAGATGCACCTGAAAATTAGAGCAAATTTAAATACAAGGGAAGGGTGCCAAATTCAGAATACTGGAAGCATCTTCCCTTTGGGAGCGTGTTTAGTCACAGCATTGGTGCAGTTGGGCAGAGGCAACGCAAATCCCCCCTTGCTACCCTGTTCCCGTGACTCTTTCCTCATCTGGATCTCTGCTCCCTCTGAAAAGATGCTTCAAATCTCCCACTCAGTGCTCGGCTTCATTGCTTAACCTGCAATGAAGGAGTGAAAATGTCACAGCAGTTACTGTGATCTGCTCAGATTTAGACAGACACTAGTCAGTTATTTCACATTAAGCAACAAACATCCATCGGATCATTACATTTTTCACTTGTTTCTATCCAAGATTCTGCTCGGTGACTTGATCCTAAGCAGCTCATACTCTGTATTCGGCCACACAACTGGAAGCTAGAACTGCATGTCCGTACAATAACCCTGAGATCATCCAATTAAGCATCTCAGAATTATTTTACTTTTACATATTTTCTTTCAGTAGCTCATTCTTTTTTCCTCTTCTGCGAACATCTGTGCCCGGAGTGTCTTCACTAGAGAAATTTGGATTTCCATCTACAGTTGACAGAAATAAGTTTATTGGTGATTCTATACAAGAAAGACTATATATTCTATTTTTTCATCCGTGTTCTCCTTCCCTGAATCCAAATTGCTTGCACCTCTGAAACAGACACATAAAATGCCTCAAAAAAGATGGGGTAAAGAATAAGGCAAAAAATGCAAGGTGTGAATGAGAGGAGAGAAAAATGGCTTTTCAAGATCGTACTGCTTTTAGCATTTTGAAGAGCCGATATACATCTATTTGGGTACCTGAGAGAAATTCAGAGATTAGAATTTAAATTTACTTACAAGTCCTATTAAAACACACTAAATCAGAAGATCCTAAAAAGCTTTAATTGTCCTCATTCAAACCGGAAAAATAAATCTATTTATCGCTTTCTTTTCCATTTTTTATAAAGTTCATATAAATCCATCAGCTTTTTTTATGCCCCCTTTTTTTTTTTTTCCTTAGTCAAGGCACTCTAAAAACACCTGTGCAATTCAAAGTCAACTTTAAGCAAAAATCAACATTTGGAAAAATGACTTCTACTGATTTTCCTACACTTGATGAAACGTGTTCTTCCCAGGGAATAAGCACAGCCCATGTTAATGGACTGGTGGATTTTCTACGTCTGTTCTAATGCAAATCTCTTTGGTCACCTAAGGCTCCCATGGTGGGTAAACAGCCTAATGTGTCAGCTTTCTGTACTGAAGATCACAATTTCTGATCTCAGCACTGTCTTTATTGCTGCAAGCAAAACAGTGGTACTGATGTTGCAACTTCCAGGCTACTCTCTTCTGATAATGAATGGGTTGGGTTATTGGCCTCTAGCATGGACAAAAATATGACAATCAGCCTCTTCATTGTATAAAAGTCTACAGTGAAGACAGTGCCAGACAACTTGCTGAGTATTAGAGCTCAAATATGTTCAGAAGTCGAAAAGCCCGTAGGACAATTCCTTTTTCTTCTTTACAATTGATTAAGTCATAGTCAATTTATTAAAAGTGTTTTAATCCAGCATTTCCATCATAGCAACTTGTATCTTCAGGAACTCATTTGCAAAACACAGCTTTAGCATGCAAATATTTTAGATACATTCCCTGCAAATGTAATAGAGAGACTAACCTTTCTTACATCTGCAGTTGTTAATTGTCATCATTTGAACAGCAAATGAAAACAAAGTTTAAGCCACTGGCGCTTTAAAAAAAAAAATCATATTAAATCTCATTTACCTGCAGTGATAGAAATTCAAAGTCACAAGCAAAATCTGAAGACAGAGCAGATAGGAGAAAGAAAGTGCACCCAACTGCAGGGTTTAGCAACTGTACCAAGACTCTCTTCTAGTGCACGTTCTGAAGCAGCAATCGATTCTCTAAGCACTTGTTACCAAACTGGAGACATTTTCTTCCTACAACATTCTGAAAACTTTGAACAACTCATTTGTGATTCTTTTCTCCCAAAGATTAACAGCACATCCACTAGAAGATGTTAAAAATAAAATTGATAAAAAAGGATAGCAGAAAGGGAAAACCAGAACAGACTAGGGCAAACATCTCGAGCTATTTACAAATATTTTTGTAATGACTAGAAATCATAGAGCCCTCTTTAGCCGTCTAACTTCAAAAAAATAATAACAACAAAAAAACCCCAAACGAGCCAAAAAAAAAATGCATCAGCTGTTGCGTGAAGACAGGGCCTGATTTTCAAAGCTGCTGAGCACCCACAACTCCATCCGACGGGAGTGGGAGTGAGGAGCGCTGAGCAGCCCTGCGCATCAGGCCCCGGCCGCACAGGGGTCTACAGCAGCCTGGCAGAAGGGTTCTTTAGGGAAGGGGTTTTGTTGCAGCAGCGAGAAGGTTCAAAGTAAGCTGTGGAAGAAGTGCTGCTGCATTCAGGAGTCGGAAAGCTAGCCAGCTCTCAACTATGGGAAAAAAGTTAATTCATAGGGCTCATAGGGCTTGCATTTGTCAAGGAGCAGGACGTCAATGCTATCATTATCAGGCAAATCAGCCAGGCGTTTAATGGTAGAATCAGGAGACATTTGCTCTCCACTATCAGAATGACATCATAACTAAAGCAGCCTTCGGCGAGGGGGGAGAGCCGGGGCAACGCTCGGGCTGCAGGCAGACTTTGCACTTCTGCTTGGCTGGCCCCCCCGCTCCCCGCTCCCCTTCCCCAGGAGGGGAGGCTGCCTGCCACCTTCGCCCCCTCCGCAACTTCGTCCCCCCAGCATCTCAAACACCAGCATCTGCTTTTACAAAATACTTCCAAACCTGCCCGAGCCGCAACTGCGATTTTTGTAAGCCAGCCACTCAGTTAGGAGGGGATGGGTTTCACAGACCATCTACAAATTCACTCTAAAAATTTCTGGCATTTTTAATTACTTCGGTCGTCTTCCTCCTCCGTCGAACGGGGGGACACGCACACGTTAAAAAACTAGTTGTCTCTATGATTTAAGAAGTAACAGCTTAGTTAACTAAGTCGATTTTCAAGCGCACACAAACACATACACACACGATCTTTGAATATTCTGAACTATTTAGTGATCGTCTATTCAATGATCAGAAACATAACAGCAATACACACGTCCCTTCCACAGCAGCTGTAATTATACAACTCAAACAGCCCGAATTACAAACTGTTAATCCATTTTCTTTCAAAATATCACTACAGGTACACAGGCACTCTACAAAAGCCTCACCTTGCACAAGAACTGTGAGGGAAAAAGTTATGAAAGCAGACAGAAAACCTAAAATCCCTGAGGCTACAAAAAAATCCCGCTATTGAGAAATAACCCAAGAGACCACATAGGGAATGTACAGCTTTCAGAAGCACTTCTCATCTTATTTGCACTTAACCTATTGATGTACTTATGCAGGTCACTTACTTTTCGGATATGTTTGAACCCTTTATAATCATGCAGATCGCCGCGGTTTTCACTCGGGCTTTTGTTTTTTTGGTTTGGTCTGTTTTTTTGCAAACAAGTTTCATTTAAAAAAGATCCAATTATGCAAATCTGCTCCCGGATAGGTAGTGAATATTCAATATAACGGTGATACTGTAATACTTCAATGCAACGCACTGTACTGGACAGATTTATGAGGCAACGTCACTACTACGCTCTGGTCCTCGCTGAAGCATCTTGAAGTTAATTAAAGCTGCAATGTCCACTTTTCCAGCCACCCTTCTCATTCAGGTTTACTGTTTCAACATCAAACCAGCAAGGGGGCCTCCCCCCTCTCTCCGTACATTTAAGCAGCCTTCCACAGTCAATGAACAATGAACAAAGATTTGAGTGATAGGAAGGGGGGGGAGAGAAAAAAAATCTCCACAGGAATAATCAAATCCGGTTTAAACAAGTAAAAATATAGTTTCTAATATTAAACTAGAAAAGAAAACATTCTTCTCCAAGCGAACGTGCAGAGGAGCTTAGCCAACCCCTTCAGAAAGGGTCTAAAAGCAGCCAGTCCTTTTTATTTCGAGCAGTGAATGAGCCCAAACAAGGCTTCTAAACTTAATTATGACACTTAAAATAGTCTTTTTCCACATAAGCGGGTAGGCTCGCCGCTGCTATCTGTATCAACCGGTCAAATCAGCTCAGCAAACACGGCCCCTGTTGGATTTATTTTAAACTGCACGG